>ML402783.1:0-76540 GCA_005239525.1 Nicotiana knightiana
TGTCACTTTAATTGGAAAAACTCCCATATCCAACCCTGTGTCGGAAAAAGGAGGTGTGACAGTTGGAAAGAGTTTGTTCTTATCATAACTCTTCCCTCCCACAACTATAAATAGGATCTTCATAACCCAGAAAAGAGACCAGAAGATATAACAAGAAGCAAGAGGGAGCTCGTGGATCAAATGTTGCGGATTCTCAAAAAGCTACAAGCATTCAAGTGTTCTAAGGATTAAAAAAGGCCAAGACGAAGATTCAAGAATAAGCTGCAAGCCCTTGGATTAAAAGTGCGTCAAGATCAAGATCAAGGTTCAAGCACTTGGATTAAAATAAATAGAATTCAAGATTAAGCTCGGAGGCTCTTTTATTTACCATTGAAAAGAAGAATCAGAGGATTCATAGAGATTGTAACACTCAAATTTTTGAAATAAAATACTACGATTGTTGCAATATTTTTTCGGTCTTGATTTTATTTTCTCGACCCAATTTATTGTCTACAAATTCTGGCACGCCCAGTGGGACAATCTCTACCTCTCATAATTTTTCAATCACCAAAGTTCAAGAGAAACGAAATGGCTTCCAAGAAAATCAACTCCAGTTCAACTTCTGCCAAGGCTGCCAATTCCAGGTTCTATGCTGATGTGGAAAACATACTCGAAGTTACCTTTGAAAGTTTTGGACCAGTTTCGAGGAGCAAAGCAAGATCGTTAAGACAACAAGCACCCCAAGTGCCGTCCGCATCTACCCCTGTTTTCGGATCTTCATCCTCAAAAGGATCAAGATCTTCCACAAATGCACCCGAAGGAGGAAGCAATGTTGCTGAAAAGATCAAGAAAACTCTTGCTCTGCTTGACCTCTCCGGATCCAAGCACTCTGCTGTGAAGGAAGATGATGACGCTTCAAGTGATGGATCCTCCCCACTTACACCACAGAGCGTGAGGCAATCAAGGATCAATCTATGTGAAAATCCATTCTACTCTCCATCGTCCATGACAATCATGCAAGCCATGGTGACAAACACTTCATCTGTGGAGGAGCAGTTGGCAAACTTGACGGAAGCAATCACTGGCTTGACCAAGTGCATGCAAAATCAAGATGCTAGAATTGACAAGCTAACAGATAGGGTGGGAATATTGATGGAAGAAGAATCCACCCATGCACCTGGCAAACTCCCAGAAGTTCAAGAGATTGGTCCTCCCCCACGACAGTTGCATCCACTAAGGAAATTCCAGTCTCTTCGGAAGGGATGATTCCAATCAATCAACTAAAGGAGTTTATTGAAGGGACTATAAAAAACAAATATGAAGTCACGTCCAAGTCCTCCTTTACCTACGCAAATCCATACACTTCAAGGATCGATATGTTGAATATGCCTGCTGGCTATCAACCTCCGAAATTTCAACAGTTTGATGGCAAAGGCAATCCAAAGCAACATGTGGCGCACTTCGTTGAGACATGCAACAATGCTGGGACTTATGGAGATTACCTCGTCAAACAGTTTATCCGCTCATTAAAAGGAAATACTTTTGATTGGTACACGGACCTCGAGGATGGATCTGTTGAAAGCTGGGATCAACTAGAGCAAGAATTCCTCAATCGATTTTATAGCACGAGACGTACTGTGAGTTTGATAGAACTCACAAGTACTCGTCAACGAAAGAGTGAACCAGTTATCGACTTTATCAATTGTTGGAGGAATGCAAGCCTCAACTGTAAAGATAGGCTTAGTGAAGCTTCTGGCATAGAGATGTGCATCCAAGGTATGCATTGGGTATTACTCTACATCTTGCAAGGTATCAAGCCTAGCACATTTGAAGAACATGCAACTTGTGCCCATGACATGGAGTTGAGCATGGCCTCTGCTAGAAATGAAAGGCTGCCCCATCTATGAACCTCGCAAAGTGAACGACAAGCAAGAAGTCAGAAAATGGAGCAAGTTTGTACCAAGATCTGAAAACAATGAAGCAATGAATGTCAACACATCACCTATGAAGTTCACGACGAAGGTGAGCAAAAAGCAGAGTAAAAAATCCACTCCGTTTCAAGATAAGACAAGTGGAAAGTTAACTCTAAAAGAAATGCAAGAGAAAGAGTACCCATTTCTGGATTCTGATGTGCTAGCTATTTTTGAAGAACTCCTCGAGTTAAATCTCATTGATCTTACGGAGATGAAGCGACCAAATGAAGCTGAGAAAATCGATGACCCAAATACTGCAAATATCATCGACTTGTGAACCACCCTCAGGAGAAGTGCTTTGTCTTCAAGGACAAAGGTATGGACTTGGCTCGTGAAAAGAAGATCGTGCTTGAAGATGAGAAAGCAAGCGAAAACCAAGTCTCTATCATATTTGGTTCATTCAGTCCAAACGAATTATGTAGTTCTAAAGAAATTAAAGTGAAGAATTACTGGAGAACTACAAATTTGAAGACGGTCAACCTGAGGATGATGAAGGTTGGACGTTGGTGACTCGTCGTAGGCGCCACAAAAGCAACCCTTGAAAAGGATCAATGGAACAACCAACGAGGAAAATAATGGTGAAAATACCTAGGAGATGGAACCCAGTTAAGCATGTAAAGAAAGAGAAAGTGGAGGTGCACCACCCTCAAAAGCCACGGCATCCAGTGACCTTGGAGGAATTTTTACCAAGTTGGTTCTGCATGAAGATTTCCCATGGGGGTATTGATGCCTCCTGTTGCCATACTGATGAAGGGAAAGAAAGGAGTGATGACCTACCGTTGGCACCATCTTCGGAAAAGCTTATCGAGTCCACTCCTCAAGAAGTTAATTCTTGTGAGGAAAAAATCACGTTCACAAATGACGATCTTTTGCTAGGTGACACTCCTCATATCTGCCCATTATACCTGGTTGGCTATATGCGTGATGAAAGAGTAAATCGAAATTTCGTTGATAGAGGATCCTCAGTGAACATTTTGCCAATTCAAACTATGAAAGAACTTGGTATTCCCTTGAACAAACTCCCAGAAGGTCGTGTGATGATCCAAGGATTCAACCAAGAGGGCAAAGAGCCATAGGCGCGATCATGCTGGGAATCACCATTGAAGATTTGCAATCAAGTGCATGGCTGCATGTGATCGATGCGAAGACTTCATACAATGTATTGCTTGGAAGGCCTTGGATACATGAGAATAAAGTAGTTCCATCTACCTACTATCAATGTTTAAAATACTACGAGGGTGAAGTCGAGAAGAAGATAGTTGCAGATGATGCGCCATTTACCGAGGCAGAGTCACATTTCGCCGATGCAAAGTTCTACTTGAAGAACCATATTGTGAAGGAGCTAAAAGTTTATGATGGCATGAAAAGCAAGAATGACGAGCCCACAACTAAAAGATCTGAGGTTACTATTGGTAAGCCAAAGCTATTACTGAGGAGGTACAACCCAACGTGAATAGATCTCATAGAGGGGATATTGCGTCTTATGGCAAGAAAGTAAGTCATGTGCTCCAATATGTCCCTAAAAGGAAGAAAGATGAAGGCGAATCATATAATCTCCAAACTAACATGTTAAAGGAGTTAAATCTTCCGGTAAAATGAATTGAGGCAGTAAAGTTGTCCTCGAAGCCGCTTACAGGGTTTGTAGCCCAAAAACGTCTGCAGAAAGTGGCACTCCCTACAAAGCAGACAGATGAAGGTTTTGATCCTAACTCTTACAAGTTATTTGCAAAAGGTGGATACAATCCCAATGTGCCGTCAAAGTTAGGGAAGCTCTCATCAGAAGCTGCAACGAGGAAACCACGTGAAGGTTTGGGATACAAGAAACCGTCACCAGTGCGCATCTCAATAAGAAGGGTGAGTAGCAATTATATCACTATAGAAGATGAATCTGCCGCTTCTAAAAGGCCTTCCATCTTTGACCGACTTGGAAAATCAACTGTGAGAACTTCCGTATTTGAGAGATTGGGTCCATTAAAGAAGGGAAATAAGTTCCAGAGAAATTATCGAAATACAAGAACACCCGCTTCACCAAAAATTCAAAATATCTCTAAAAATTTCCAAAGTTTGGTTACTTCTAGAATGAAGCGACAAACAAAAGTCATGGTTTCGTGTGATGAAGTACTGAAGGTGAAGCCATACACTATGGTCTAAACTAAAGAACGTGATGAAGACGAAGAAAGTGTGGGTTCTTCGTATCATGTTACTGCACAAATCGAGCATGGTGTTTTATCTCTAATGGAGGATGATGAGAAATTAGACGATGTTTCACCATGTTATCATATATCCTTCAACGATGGGGACCCTCAAGAAGATGAAGATGCAAAATATGCTCCCCGGGAACTTGAAGAAGGGGTGAAGGCAACGGTTGATGCCTTAAAAGAAGTTAACCTTGGCACTGATGAAGAACCAAGACCCACCTATCTAAGTTCTTTACTAGAATTTGATGAATAAAGCACTTATATTGAGTTACTCAAGGAGTTTAGGGATGTCTTTGCTTGGAGTTACAAATAAATTCCTGGCTTGGACCCTAAAGTGGCAGTCCATCACCTTGCGGTCAAGAATGGCGCTCGTCCTGTTAAGCAAGCTCAAAGGCGTTTTAGGCCGGACTTGGTTCCCCTGATTGAAATCGAAGTTAACAAACTCATTGAAGCTAGATTTATTCGGGAAGTTAAATACCCAACGCGGGTCTCAAGTATTGTCCCTGTAAAGAAGAAGAATGGCCAGATTCGAGTGTGCGTCGACTTCAGGGATCTCAACAATGCGTGTCCCAAAGATGAATTCCCATTTCCTATTCCAGAGTTGATGATCGATGCTACTACTAGGTATGAGGCAATGTCATTTATGGATGGTTCGTCAGGGTATAACCAAATTCGCATGGCACCAAAAGATGAAGAGCTTACTGCATTCCGCACCCTAAGGGTATTTATTGCTACATGGTAATGCCTTTTGGCTTGAAGAACGCAGATGCTACTTACCAAAGGGCTATGCAGAATATTTTTGATGATCTTCTCCACAAGAATGTCGAATGATATGTTGACGACTTGGTGGTAAAATCAAGAGAGAAGGGAGACCACTTGAAAGACTTGAAGATGGTGTTTGAGTTTCCCCGGAGATACCAACTTAGGATGAATCCATTGAAATGCGCCTTAGGAGTTACCTCCGGAAAGTTCTTGGGTTCCATTTTCCGGCATCGAGGGATCAAAATTGATCAAGCCAAATTAGATGCAATTTTGAAAATGCCTGAGCCTCGGGATATTCATGAATTAAAAAGTCTGCAAGGAAATATATCATACCTTAGGAGACTCATCTCAAACCTAGATGGGAGGTGCCAACCATTCAGTCGCCTTATGAAGAAAGGCGTTCCTTTAAAGTGGGAACAAGCTTGTAGCAATGCCTTTGAGAGCATTAAATCCTACTTGATGAAGCCTCCAATTTTAACAACCCCTATACTTGGAAAGCCGCTGATACTATACATTTCAGCACAAGAAAGGTCTGTTGGAGCGCTGTTGGCCCAAGAAAATAGTGAGGGGAAAGAAAACTCTCTTTACTACTTGANCGCTAGTCTTCTCAATTCAAAAGTCGAAGCACTACTTTCAAGCTCATGTTGTCCGTCTTGTTTCTAAAGCAAATCCCATCAAGTTCGTGATGTCAAAACCTATTCTTAGTGTTGATACCCAATTTTTTCCAAAATAATTTTTTTATATGTCTTCAAAATCATGCATTAGCATCAATTGGTATTTTTCCACACTTTCTACATTTTTTATTAATTTGCCCAATACTTTATTTTTCAATAAATAATTACAAAAAAAAAATTGCATCACAAATGATTTAAAACTATTTCTTGATTTAATATTACTATTTATAGTCTTATTAAGTCTAAATTATTTTATAAATAGCCAATTTGGCATCTTTTGGCTACAATCGTAATAACTTTGCAATTATAGCCCATGCATACAACTTTTGCATTATTTTACCAGAAGTTAGATATTAATAATCATTTTTTAAATATTTCTATGCATGAAATTCATTTTTTATAGTTAGTAATTATTTTATAAATTATTTTAATTAATTTAGATGGGGTATTTAACAAATAGCCATTTTATTTTAATTCTAGCCTAAATTAATTCAGCCCAAATCCTTATAAACCAGCCCAATATAGCCCAGGCCCAAATCCTACCTAACCCGACCTAGCTCTTCAGGAATCTTGGCCGTTGATCAATTTTGATCAATGACCCAGATTAACCCCTTCCTTAATTAACCTAAATCACCCCCTCCCAAACCCCTAATTTTCCTCCTTACTCCGCCGTCACCCCTTCCCCTTCTCTCTCAAATTCTCTCAGACCCTAACCCTAAATATCACCTCGTTGTCACTATCCACCGTCAACCATTGTGGTCCCTCACCACCCTCAGGCCTCTCATGGATCCCTTACGCCGGTATTACTATCTCTAAGGCCCTCAAGGGACAAGGGTCAGTCCACTCACACCTTTGGCCTGTTCTTGCCTGTTTCAGGCCTCCATGACTCGATTTTGAGTAAGATCTTTCTATTTTTTCCTAAACCTATGGGTTTATAAGACGATATCTTCATATCTCTGTTATTTTTACGAAAACCTACTTTCATCTCTTGAACTTCTCAGATCTGAGATGAATCGAGCTATTTTTGCTTGTTTTTATGAAAAACCTTCTGATTTTTAAGTGTCTTTTCGTTTCTTTTACTAACCAGGGTTTCCTGAAAATCTTTTCTTCATAATAATTTTTGATTTTAAGTGTTTAATTCTCTGATTCTTATGTGTTTCGACTGATTTTGTTGAGTTTTTCCCTAACCCTAACTAGCTTATGCTAAAACCCCTAATTTTTGACACCTTGTTTGGATTCTGAGTTGATCCGTGTTATTTGCTACATGATTTAGTTCTTTACTTTGATTCATATGATTTCTCCTTCGTCTAATTTGAATACCTGGTGATTTTACCCTAGTATGTATCTATTAGGGTTCCGGATTCGATCCTTTTTGTTTATACTTGGCTTATCTGCTTATTCATGGAAACCTATGTTATTGTCCTTAAAATCAGTATTATTTCGTGTCTTTAATTCACTGATTTGCTATGGTAATACATGTATGCTGATTTCCGATTATTTCCTATTTTTCATAACCTTTAATTATTTCTTGCCTTATTTTCTGACTAACTGTGATATTTAACGATTCATACTACTTATTTCCTTAATTAAACTCTTGTGTATTTACCCCTAATTACCTACTCCGTACCTAAGCTTATTTGATTTCTTTTCTTAAATATTGCCCTGCTCTTTACCGTTAACTAGTTACCCCTTAATTAAAGGAAACTTTGCTGATTTCGTGTATGACTGAATCTGTGAATTTCCCTAATTGCTACATGATTGCTTCTTTATCTTATTTTGTCTAGCTCTCAACTGATATATATACTCTCCTCTATTGTCATTTCTGGACACGAACATTAGTTCAATAATTCTCTCTTACACTTAAAAAAGCTCTCTGCTCTTTCTTGTTACTTGCTACTCTTGCTGAACTAGCTGGCTGTAAGCCAAGGCAAGTTATTGCACTATACCTGCTCTGTACTTTGTGCTTGCTCTCCCTAACTGGTATGTCCTGATTAAATTTCAAATCCAAAACTCTGTGTGTTATTTCTTCAATTCAATGATTTCCAGTCTTGCTCATGCTTACTATTTTGTTGTTTAATGTGTAGTTTGTATGATTAAATCATTGTTTCACTTAGAATGTATGAGTTCTGTCCTGTTCAACTTATGATTAACATGTCTAAGGATTTTCCTGTTGCTTTCTCTAGCATGCTTCAATCTGACTTTGCTCCATGTATGTCAGCATGTTTGGTTGTTTGCCTATCTGTTTATTTAGATTATGGTATTAATCTGATTTGCTAAGTCATCTAATATCTCTAAGTAATTCCGATCCTGTGCTTAATTCTATCTAGTATGACTATGTTCTCACCTGTCTGTTTTGATGTCTGTACCATTGGTTGTATGACCAATTACTTAATCCTATAAAATCTTGCGAAGCTTTTGTGTTTCTGCTGTTACATGTTTCACTATGTGTGTTCTATATGTCCCCAATTCGCAATACCCCTGTGTGAACTCTGTTATTATTAGTGCTGGACTTGTTTGTTCTGTAGACAATCACGCTGTTTGCTAAATTTTCAAAAACACTTACATTGTTTTCAAGTTGTTTTGCTACTAATCAGTTCATTTTCAAAAGACTCCTTTACTTATTGAATCAATTTAGTATTGTTTCTCTTGTCAAAACCTTTTTTTCAAAACCATGTCAAGCACTCTCACTCTACTCTTAAGTCCCTAGGTTCTGCCCCTCCAGTAGGTGACTGCCTTGGGATGTTTTTGGGATCCCTCTGAACTTTGACACACTGAAGCTGGCCCTTCCACAGTGCACTTACTCAGTTCTTGTTATGAAAGTCTAGGTGTGAGCACTGCCCGGGATCCTTGAGGTCCTTAGGGAACTCTGACACACCTGGACATGAAATTGGTTATGAAATCCTTTGGCATTTGAGATCATTGAAGGCCTGGCCTTACCAGGTTTGCCTTGGGCCTATTTCAGGCTCCCTATAGTTTAAATTTCCTTTTCAGTTATGTAATTCATTCAGCCATTGATCTGTAACGATAAACAGATATTGGGGTGGCTAGTGAAAATGGGAGGGTAGCCGTATAGTATTGTTGATATTATCTGGTAGAAAGCATGCTTTAGGCTTTACATTCTGTGTATTTGCATTAGAATCCATGACTTAGGATCAATGTGTCCATCCAAATCATGCCAAAGATGCATTAGATATCCTGTTCTTAGGGTTTCACATCTACTACTTCAGCATATCACATGTCATTAATCCACGCTCTAATTTTGCATACGCACTTCTCACTTAGAAATCTTGCTACTAGGATTAACGAATAACTTTACCAAAAAATCTGTCACTCCTATGTGAATTTAGATGCCATGTTCTAAGGGATATTGTTTGCATTTGTTTAAATACGCCTAGTCTAATTATAATAAGAAACTGACCATTAAAAAGTGTAAAAAGCAGTCCCACATATAGATGTCGTGCTTCTCAATAAAAAACTGGCATGAATTCTCTTTGAAATCTTGTATCACCTAGAACAACATGTTTGTAGGTTGAATAACTTCAACACTGTTTCAAAATAACTTGTAATTGTTGTTGTTCATAGTCCCACGCCTAAGCAAGCCTTAGGTAATTAATCTCAGTATAAAACTGAAAACTGCATTTGATTGTGTTTACTGCTAAGTTATACAGGTCTTAAAACAGTAGGCAAACTATTAGGGCCCTGTCACTGAGTTTTGAACAAGTACTGCTTATTCTGTGTATTAATGTTCATCTAGACATCCTGTCACAAGATTCTTCTAAACACTACCTGCATTTATGTTTGAGACGTGCTGTTTATTTGCATTACATGTGGAGGTAAACATGAGCCTCTTAACTTCTTCTTTCATTTATCTGCTGGTCCTAAATGTTATTTGCTTGTCGCCTAGAATTTTCCCTTTTAAATGCCTTAGGGGTTATCTAGGACTGCCCAGATTTAGAGGTCTTAAATTCCTCCAGGACCACAAGGAAGGGACGGGTAACAACACGCTTAGAGATCGTTAAATAAAAACTCGCTTAATAACCGCTAAGGGGTGGGATAATGGGTAGATAAGGATATGATGACCCGTGCGCTAATGCAACATGTAGCCCCTCATCAAGGAGTGGTTACCGGGCATTACACGGATATGATCCTATAGGATAAATAACTTAAGACCCCTTTCACCCATTTACATATGTGTGCTTAGACTGCTAATCTGTTAAAACCTTTACTTATTTACATATGTGTGCTTACACTTATTATTTGCACTTGATTAATTCACAAAGTAAGTTTGGCCGGGACCCACAGTTGTGGACTTCGAGGGGTTCCTAACACCTTCCCCTTGAAGTAACTTCAAGCCCTTACCCAATCTCTGGTTATACAATTAGTGTTATAAATGAACCGTAATAGGTGACCTAACGCACCTTAATTTGTTAGGTGGGGACTCTTCAAATTCCTTACATCCCTTTTCCCAAAAGGAAATGAGTTGTTCCAATAATGTCAAAAACCCTGACTAATCCGAAAGGAGAGGAAAAAAGGGGGGCGCGACAGCATGGAGACTCTGCTGGGGATTCTAGGATTTTACCATTACAAACCTCTTTGTGAATTTGTCTAAATATGCTTTATTTTGTTAATGCTTGCACCCTTTCCCCTTCCCCTTTATATGCAATTAATTATTTACTTTCCCACGTATTTATTTTCCCAAAATGAAACTGGCACGTTTCCTTGTTTTCTTTGTAACCGCTTTTCAATTATAACTGCCGTATTTATCGCTTTCATAACGTGCAAATACATGACAACATTCTGATTATTGCTTATTTATTGCTGCATAATCATGCTCAACATCAAACTCCACTCGTGCCTAAACAAATCCTATAGCAACGCTTGATGAGTGGTTGCGCTCTTCCTATTTATATCACACCCTAAAATCAAAAAGGCTTATTTTCGGTAAAACCAGTCGATCAGCGGTGCAGTCGATGGTTCCGTGCCTTTCCCCCTCGAATTATCCGCTCGAGGGTACCAGTCTAAAACCCCATAGAAGTCTTACTCTTGTTATATTGTGCATGCATCATGGTCAAACCTAGCCGGGTTAATGTGTCGTACGCACAATAACCCTTTAAGATAGCCTTATCCAAAAGTCCACCGGGGTTTTCATAATCCCAACGAACACGATCACATTTTGTGCCTTAATATGGAGAACTAAATGCCTGTATATTAATCGTAAGTGTATAAATAGTTGAGTCTGGTGGGGGAAAGGGCCTAACCCTTTTTGTCTTGCAGAAAATGAGTCACGAGGTCTCGAGATTCGGTATGGTCGGCAATTGCGCAAAAGGATCCGCGATTCCGAGAATGAGCACCGGCAAATACATGAGACCAACAAGAGGCTGATCGAGGAATGGAAAGAGATGGATGTCCTCTCTAATAGGAAGCTGGAATATCTGGAGCGAGGTATAGTGGAGTTAGAAGGAAAAGTCATCAAAAGGATCGAGGATTTCCAGAACGCTGAGGGGAAGGAAGGAGGACATCACACATACAAGTCCCAACCGTCTCACTTTTAGTCACCTCCAGCTCGCCAAAACTTCCCAAGACCTCGGCCAAACTTTGACCGCAGGCCACGCAAACAGTATACCGCCATTGTCGAGCCCATTGACCAGCTGTATGAAAGGCTAAAAGCTGCTGGTTACGTCACTCCCATCCCTGCTGTAGCCGTAGAGAATCCATCATAATGGGTCAATCCAAACAAAACCTGTGCATACCATTCCGGCATGAAGGGACATACCATCGATGAATGCCGCTCGTTGAAGGATAAGATCCAGGCTCTGATCGACAACAAAATCATTCAAGCTAAGGTAGCTGCTCTTAATGTTCGCGATAACCCCCTCCCAGATCATAGGGGTAGAGGCGTCAATGTGATAGAAATAGATGAAGAATGAGACCTATAAGGGTCAATCAGGTTGATCAAAGAAGGTGACGATCCCAAGAAACCGGTGGTTACTCTCAATCCCATCATAGTGTAGATACAGCCGTCAGGAGAGGCTGAGGTGACTACATCAGTCCCGTTCGAGTTTGAAGTATCACCGCCTACAGATACGCCCACACCATTCGAGGTTGAAATAGCACCACATACAGTGATTCCTGTCCCATTCGAAGTAAAGGTAGCCACACCAATTACAATGACGGTATCGACTACGCCGCCTTTCAACACTAATGTCGTGCCCTGGGATTATGTAGCTGAAGCTAGGAGGAAAGGAAAGGTCAAGGTAGAAGAAGCTGGTGCTGCACAGGGGATGACCAGGACTGGAAGGGTCTACACACCCGAACACTTGGGAGAGTCCAGCAAACAGACTTCTAACAGGCCTCCCATCATTGAGACATGACCAGATGACCTCTAGAGGAAGGTACAAGCCAGAGAATACTCGGTCATAGATCATCTGAATAAGACTCCGGCCTAGATATCCATATTATCATTGTTGCAGAATTCGGAAGCACATAAGAGTGCTCTGATGAAAGTATTGAATGAAGCTTATGTGCGTAACAACATCACAAGCGGAGAAATGGCTAACATGGTGGGGAAGGTATTAGAAAGTCAAAATATTACTTTCTACGAGGATGAACTACCACCTGAAGGCTTGAGTCATAACAGGGCACTTCACATTACCGTGCAATGTGAAGATTACGTCATTACCAAGGTTCTGATTGATGGACGGTCCAACCTTAACATTTGCCCATTGACAACACTAAAGAGGCTGGGCAAGGGACTGTACAAAATACGAGAAGGATCCATGAATGTAAAGGCTTTCGATGGGTCTCAAAGGTCCACCATTGGAGAAATCAATCTCTATTTGCAGATGGGGCCTACATGGTTTGAGGTTGAATTTCAGGTGTTAGATATATCCGCATCCTATAATCTGTTACTAGGACGACCATGGATACTTGCCGTTGGGTCTGTGGCCTCAACTTTGCATCAGGCGGTAAAATTCGAGTGGAACCATCATGAAGTCATTATCCATGGGGATGGGAGCAACCCCATCTATAGCTTCCAGACTATCCCGGTAATTGAAGGTAGAAGAAGGCTTGGTGGAGAAACTTACCACCACATCGAACGGGTCAACGCAATAAACAAGGATAAGTGGTGGAGTAGTAAGATTGAAAGCATAATGAATTGGAGCAGATACGAACCCATCAAGGGTCTCGATAAGAATCTTCAAGGCATTTCCAAGCCAATACGGCTAAAGCGCCACGACACTACCTTTGGCCTGGGCTACCAGTACCCTTGGAAAGAGTACGATGACTGGACGCCACCATGGCATGGTCCTTACTATCCACTGGAGAAGCCCATACTGCATTTGGAACAGACTTTCCAGCAAGCCGACGTCATAGGGGGACCGGAGGAGGAGGAAACATTAGCAGCCTTAAGGAGCTTATTCTTGGAAGACGAGGATATGGATTGTTGTGTCATCGTTGAGGAGGAGGAGGAGGAGGGCCCTACCATCCAAGCTGTGAGCAAGGGATCGTTCCTTAGAAACTGTATTATCAGACCATCCAGGGCCCGACAAGTCTCGGGCATTACTATTTACTGTCTTGATGAACCAATGACTGTGACATTCAATGAGACAACACAACAAAAGGATAGTGATTCAGAAGAAGAAGATATCATACCCCAGGAAATCGTCAGAGAAGTAGAGGACTTTGAGAACAAGCCTAAGTCCAATCTGGACGAGACCGAGGTAATCAACTTGGGAGATTCAGAGACTGTAAAAGAAACCCACATCAGCATCCACCTGTCACCTCTAGAGAAAGAAGAGTATACATAATTCCTGAAGGAGTATGAAGACGTATTTTCATGGTCGTACGATGATATGACCGGACTAAGTACATCTATCGTGGCTCACAAGTTGCCCACCAATCCAATGTGCCCACCAGTGAAGCAGAAGCTCCGGAAGTTCAAGCCTGACATGAGTTTGAAAATCAAGGAGGAAGTCACCAAACAAATCAACACCAAGGTCCTCAGGGTGGTTGAATACCCAACATAGTTAGCCAACATTGTGCCAGTTCCAAAGAAGGATAGAAAGGTCAGGGTTTGCGTCGATTAACGGGATCTCAACCGAGCCAGTCCAAAAGATGATTTCCCCCTTCCAAACATACACATCTTAATCGACAATTGTGCCAAACATGAGCTCCAGTAATTTGTGGATTACTTCGCCGGTTACCATCAGATCTGGATGGACGAGGAGGATGCTGAGAAAACAGCTTTCATCACACCGTGGGGAGTATACTATTATAAGATGATGCCATTCGGCCTAAAGAATGCTGGGGCCACTTACATAAGGGCTATGACTACCATCTTCCATGACATGATACATAAGGAGATCGAGGTATATGTGGACGACGTCATCATCAATTCCAAGAAAGCCATAAATCATATAGTAGATTTGAGGATGTTCTTCAACAGATTGCAGAAATACAACTTGAAATTAAACCCTGCAAAGTGTGCATTCGGGGTTCCTGCCGGAAAATTGCTTGGCTTCATCGTGAGCCACCAAGGAATAGATTTGGATACATCAAAAGTCAAAGACATCCAGGAGCTGCCACAACCGAAGAACAAGAAGGATGTAATGAGTTTTCTGGGACGGCTAAATTACATCCGCCGGTTCATAGCCCAGTCCACAGTCATATGTGAACCAATCTTCAAGATGTTAAAGAAAGACGCTGCAACCAAATGGACCGAGGATTGTCAAAAGGCCTTCGACAGAATCAAGGAGTACTTACCGACGCCACCAATTTTGGTTCCGCCAGAACCAGGTAGACCCTTATTACTCTACCTTGCAATACTAGATGGAGCTTTTGGCTACGTTCTAGGGCAGCATGACGAGACAGGGAGAAAGGAACAAGCTATCTATTATCTGAGTAAGAAGTTCACTCCATACGAGGCACAATATTCTCTACTGGAACGTACTTGTGCGCTCTAACCTGGGTCACTCAGAAGCTAAGACACTACTTCTGTGCCTACACAACAATCTCATATCAAGGATGGATCCCTTGAAGTATATCTTCCATAAACCCATGCCCACTAGCAAGCTAGTTAAGTGGAAAATCCTACTGAGTGAGTTCGACATCATTTATGTGACTCAGAAAGCAGTCAAGGGACCGACATTGGCAGATCATATTGCAGAAAATCCTGTAGGAGGAGAATACGAACCCTTGAAAACATATTTTCCCGATGAAGAAGTATTGTTCATACGAGAAGACATTGCTGAATCCTATGATGGTTGGAGGATGTTCTTTGATGGAGCGGAAAATTTCAAAGGAGTCGGCATTGGAGCTGTTTTGGTATCGAAACTGGCCAACACTATCCGGTATCTGCCAAACTCAGATTTCCTTGCACCAACAACATGGCAAAGTATGAAGCTTGCATACTAGGACTCAACATGGCCATCGACATGAATATTCAAGAGCTTCTGGTAATCGGCGATTCAGATTTGCTTATACACCAAGTACAAGGAGAATGGGCCACCAAGAATTCCAAGATATTGCCATATCTACACCATGTGCAGGAATTGAGAAAGAGGTTCACAAAGACAAATTTTCGGCACGTCCCCATAATTCAGAACGAGTTTGCCGATGCACTGGCCACATTATCATCCATGATACAACATCCGGATAAAAACTTCATTGATCCTATTCCAGTGAAGATCCATAGCCAGCCAGCATATTGCACCCATGTTGAAGAGGAAGCAGACAGGAAACCTTGGTTCCACGACATCAAGGAATACTTGGCAAAAGGGGAGCACCCAGATCATGTGAATCATACACAGAAACGTACGCTTCGGAGGTTGTCCAACAATTTATTTCACAGGGGAGGAACCCTATACAGGAGAACTCCCGACTTGGGATTACTAAGATGTGTTGACAAAAAAGAAGCTTCTAAGCTACTTGAAGAAATACATGCTAGGACCTGCCGCCCGCATATGAATGGTTTTTTCTTGGCCAAAAAGATACTCAGAGCCGGTTGTTTTTGGATGACCATGGAAACAGACTGCATCCAGTATGTTCAGAAATGCTACCAATGTCAGGTACATGCATATATGATAAAAGTACCACCGAATGAGCTCACTTCAACTAGTTCACCTTGGCCGTTCGCCGCCTGGGGAATGGACGTCATCGGTCTGATCGAGCCCACCGCCTCAAATGGGCATAGATTCATCTTGGTAGCTATTGATTACTTCACAAAATGGGTTGAAGCAGCATCTTACAAAGCAGTGACTAAGAAAGTCGTGGCAGACTTTGTCCGCAACCGGATTATTTATCGGTTCGGAGTTCCAGAATCAATCATCACCGACAATGCTTCCAATCTCAACAGTGACCTGATGAAGGCCATGTGCAAGACGTTCAAAATCAAGAACAAGAATCCCACAACCTATAGACCTCAGATGAATGGAGCTGTTGAGGTCGCCAACAAGAATATCAAGAAGATATTGATAAAGATGGTAGAAAATCACAAACAGTGGCACGAAAAGCTATCATTCCCCTTATAGGGATACCGCACCACAGTTCGCACATCAACCAGGGCAACTCCTTACTTACTGGTTTATGGTGCGGAAGCTGTTATTCCTGCTGAAGTGGAGATTCTTCCTTGAGAATCATACAAGAAGCTGAGCTTAACGACACAGAATGGATAAGGAGCCGTTATGAGCAACTAGCCCTCATAGACGGGAAAAGAATGAATGCAGTGTGTCACGAACAACTTTATCAGAACATAATGTCATGTGCCTTCAACAAAAGAGTCAAGCCTAGACAGTTCACACCGGGGAAGCTGGTGTTGAAGAAGATATTTTCGCATCAAGATGAAGCCAAAGGGAAATTATCTCCCAACTGGCAGGGTCCATACATGGTTCACAGGGTATTGACAGGAGGAGCTCTCATTCTTGCAGAAATGGATGGAGAAGTCTGGCCAAAACCTATCAATTCGGATGCAGTCAAGCGATACTATGTGTAACTCTGTATACTTTTCTCAAATGACGTAAATTGAACTACGCTCGACCTGATTCCCGTTTAAGAGGGGATACGTAGGCAGCCCTGTGGGTTCAATCACAATTCAATAAAAATCTTATTTCCCCCACAATTGGAAACTGGGGCAGAATTTTGAGGAGGACCCTCAAAATTTCGAAGCAAGTTCAGCCGATCACAGCATGTGCAACAGTCAGAGATGTCAATCCATCTAACTGGGGCAAAATTTTGAGAAGGACCTTGAAAATTCTATAGCAAAAGAGGTCTCGGATCTTGTCACGGTCGCCAGTTCGTCTAAAAATTCTTAAAGTACATTTTTACTATGTCTTTACAAAACTATGCATGATCGCTTGTAAGGTGACTCTGTTTAGCCAAACACTATCCCGATGATGCAAACAGGATCATCAGACCAAGCAAGGCCAGCAGGGACACGAATCAACCTCCCCCATCGACAAAACTCACGATTTTTCTTTGGATGCAGGGACAAAGGATAGACATTCCACAAAGTCACAATTCTCACAACAATCGCGTTATCGAAAGCTGCTACTAGCTAAGAAATTTTGCTACTATCTACTATTCATTCTACTTTCTGCATAAGGATAAATGCTGCCTTCCTTTGCATAAGGCTAATCTCTGCCTTCATCCTGCATGAGGTTAAGCTCTAGCTCCCCCATTTGCATAAAGGCTAATCGCTGCCTTCACCTGTCATGAGGCTAAGCTCTGCCTCTATTTGCATAAGGCTAATCTCTACCTTCACCTTGCATAAGGCTAATCTCTGCCTTCATCTTGCATGAGGTTAAGCTCTACCTCCGCATTTGCATAAGGCTAATCTCTGCCTTCATCTTGCATGGGGTTAAGCTCTATCTCCCCTATTTTCATAAAGGCTAATCGCTGCCTTCACCTGGCATGAGGCTAAGCTCTGTCTCCATTTGCATAAGGCTAATATCTCCCTTTCATATGCATAAGGCTAATCTCGGCCTTCACCTTGAATGAGGCTAATCTCTTCCTTCATGTGCATGAGGCTAATCTCTGCCTTCATTTGCATAAGGCTAATCTCTGCCTTCATTTGCATAAGGCTAATCGCTGCCTTCACCTTGCATAAGGCTAATCTCTGCCTTCATCTTGCATGAGGTTAAGCTCTACCTCCGCATTCGCACAAGGCTAATCTCTGGCTTCGTTTGCATGGGACTAAGCCCTGTCCCGCATCTTACATGAGGTTAAGCTCTACCTCCGCATCCTGCATGAGGCTAAGCTCTGCCTCCATCTGCATAAGGCTAATCTCTGCCTTCATTTTCATGAGACTAAGCTCTGTCTCCATACCTGCATGAGGCTAAGCTCTGCCTCCGATTTACATTCTTTCGCTGAGACTAAGCGCTGTCTCTCCGGCATTATCTACTTTGCTCTTCTTTCGGGCTAAGCTCTGCCCTCCACTTCACAAGACTAAGCCTTGTCTTGTTGACATCATATTATTGCATCTCATAGGCTGAAATATCGTCAATCTTTCCAAAGGCGTCATAGTCTAAAGGCATCATCCTCATAGCCGGAAGACATCATGTCATGGCCGGAGGATCTCTCTCGACTTGCATATCATTATTCAAAGGCGTCATAGTTCAGCGGCACCATCCTCATGGCCCGAGAACATCATTTAATGGCCTGCGAATCTCTCACCGAGCAATTCATGGCCCAGGACATCATGGTCTAAGGACGTCATCCCTAACCGTCCGAAGACGACTTTCATAGTCCAAAGGGAACCTTCATCATGTTTAAATTACTGCACAATATATGCTTGTAGCATCTTCGTTTGCAAGTGACCCGACAAGCAACTTCTATCCCAGTAGAAGCGATCCCGCTCCAGTTCCTTCAACTATATCAAACCTGACCTCTCTCGTGAACCATTCATTTACCTATTCCTAGATGTTGCGTCCGTTCCTGCGATGACTTCACCGGTATATTTCGGTGATGAATCCAGAACTACACATGACTTGATTCCTGTAAAGCCAGGGATATGTAGGTAGCTCAGAAGCCAGAGTGCGTACTAAATCCCTCAAACCGTTTCGCTCGGTCAAAATTGGCCATCATGTCTTTACACGACAACTATTTCATCCTTTCGGGGTAAAGAGGGGTAGCTGTTGATACTCAATTTTTTCCAAAATAATTTTTTTATATGTCTTCAAAACCATGCATTAGCATCAATTGGTATTTTTCCACAATTTCTACATTTTTTATTAATTTGCCCAGTATTTTATTTTTCAATAAATAATTACAAAAAAAAAAGTTGCATCACAAATGATTTCAAAATATTTCTTGATTTAATATTACTATTTATGGTCTTATTAAGTCTAAATTATTTTATAAATAGCCAATTTGGCATCTTTTGGCTACAATCGCAATAACTTTGTAATTATAGCCCATTCACACAACTTTTGCATTATTTTACCAGAAGTTAGATACTAAATAATCATTTTTAAACATTTCTATGCATGAAATTCATTTTTTATAATTAGTAATTATTTTACAAATTATTTTAATTAATTTAGATGGGGTATTTAACAAATAGCCATTTTATTTTAATTCTAACCTAAATTAATTCAGCCCAAATTCCTATAAACCAACCCAATATAACCCAGGCCCAAATCCTACCTAACCCGACCCAACTCTTCTAGAATCTTGGCCGTTGATCATTTTTGATCAACGGCCCAGATTAACCCCTTCCTTAATGAACCTAAATCACCCCCTCCCAAACCCCTCATTCTCCTCCTCACTCCGCCGTCACCCCTCCCTTTCTCTCTCAAATTCTCTCAGACCCTAACCCTAAATTTCACTTCGTCGTCACTCTCCACCATCAACCGTGGTGGTCCCTCACCACCCTCAGGCCTCTCATGGATCCCTTACGCCGTTATTATTGTCTCTAAGGCCCTCAAGGGACAAGGGTCAGTCTACTCACACCTTTGGCTTGTCCTTGCCTGTTTCAGGCCTCCATGGATCGATTTTGAGTAAGATCTTTCTATTTTTGCCTAAACCTATGGGTTTCTAAGACGATATCTTCATCTCTGCGTTATTTTGACGAAAACCTACTTTCATCTCTTGAACTTCTCAAATCTGAGACGAATCGAACTATTTTTGCTTGTTTTTATGAAAAACCTTCTGATTTTCAAGTGTCTTTTCGTTTCTTTTCCTATCTAGGGTTTCCTGAAAATCTCTTCTTCAAAATGATTTTTGATTTTAAGTGTTTAATTCTCTGATTCTTATGTGTTTCGACTGATTTTCTTGAGTTTCTCCCTAACCCTAACTAGCTTATGCTAAAACCCCTAATTTTTGACACTGTGTTTGGATTCTGAGTCGATCCGTGTTTTTTGATACATGATTTAGTTCTGTACTCTTATTCATATGATTTCTCCTTCATCTAATTTGAATACCTGGTGATTTTACCCTAGTATGTCTCTATTAGGGTTCCAGCTTCGATCCTTTTTTTGTTTATACTTGGATTATCTGCTTATTCATGGAAACCTATGTTATTGTCTTTAAAATCAGTATTATTTCGTGTCTTTAATTCACTGATTTGCTATGGTAATCTCTGTATGCCGATTTTTGATTATTTTCTATTTTTCATAACCTTTAATTATTTCTTGCCTTATTTTCTGACTAACTGTGATAGTTAAGGATTCTTACTACTTGTTTCCTTAATTAAACTCTTGTGTATTTACCCCTAATTACCTACTTCGTACCTAAGTTTATTTGATTTATTTCCTTAAATATTGTCCTGCTCTTTACCGTTAACTAGTTACCCCTTAATTAAAGGAAACTTTATTGATTTCGTGTATGTCTGAATCTGTGGATTTCCCTAATTGCTACATGATTGCTTTTTTACCTTATTTTGTCTAGCTCTCAACTTCTATATATACTCTCCTCTATTCTCACTTCTGGACACGAATATTAGTTCAATAATTCTCTCTTACACTTAAAAGCTCTCTGCTCTTTCTTGTTACTTGCTACTATTACTGAACTAGCCGGCTGTAAGGCAAGGCTAGTTATTGCACTACACCTGCTCTATACTTTGTGCTTGCTCTCCCTAACTGGTATGTCCTGATTCAATTTCAAATCCAAAACTCTATGTGTTATTTCTTCAATTCAATGATTTTCAGTCTTGCTCATGCTTACTATTTGGTTGTTTAATGTGTAGTTTGTATGATTAAATCATTGTTTCACTTAGCATGTATGAGTTATGTCCTGTTCAACTTATGATTAACATGTCTAAGGATTTTCTTGTTGATTTCTCTAGCATGCTTCAATTTGACTTTTCTCCATGTATGTCAGCATGTTTGGTTGTTTGCCTATCTGTTTATTTAGATTCTGGTATTAATCTGCTTTGCTAAGTCATCTAATATCTCTAAGTAATTTTGATCCTGTGTTTATTTTTGTCTAGTATGACTATGTTCTCACCTGTCTGTTCTGATGTCTGTACCATTGGTTGTATGACCAATTACTTAATCCTATAAACTCTTGAGAAGCTTTTGTGTTTCTGCTGTTACATGTTTCACTATGTGTGTTCTATATGTCCCCAATTCCCAATACTCCTGTGTAGACTATGTTATTATCAGTGCTAGACTTGTTTGTTCTGTAGCCAATCATGCTGTTTGTTGAATTTTCAAAAATGCTTACATTGTTTTCAAGTTGTTTTGCTACTAATCAGTTTATTTTCAAAAGACTACTTTACTTACTAAATCAGTTCAATATTGTTTCTCTTGTCAAAACCTTTTTTCAAAACTATGTCAAGCACTCTCACTCTACTCTTAAGTCCCTAGGTTCTGCCCCTCCAGTGGGTGACTGACTTGGGATCCTTTTGGGATCCCTCTGAACTTTGCCACACTGATGCTGGCCCTTCCACACTGCACTTACTCAGTTCTTGTTATGAAAGTCTAGGTGTGAGCACTGCCCGGGATCCTTGAGGTCCTTGGGGAACTCTGACACACCTGGACATGAAATTGGCTATGAAATCCTTTGGCATATGAGATCATTGAAGGCATGGACTTACCAAGTTTTCCTTGGGCCTATTTCAGGCTCCCTATAGTTTAAATTTCCTTTTTGAGTTATGTAATTCATTCAGCCATCGGTCTGTAACAATTATTTGTAAACAGATATTGGGGTGGCTAGTGAAAATGGGAGGGTAGCCGTATAGTATATTTGATATTATCGGGTAGAAAGCATGCTTTAGGATTTACATTCTGTGTATTTGCATTAGAATCCATGACTTAGGATCAATGTGTTCATCCAAATCATGACAAACATGCATTAGATATCCTATTCTTAGGGTTTCACATCTACTGCTTCAGCATATCACATGTCATTAATTCATGCTCTAATTTTTCATAAGCACTTCTCAATTAGAAATCCTGCTACTAGGATTAACGAATAACTTTAACAAAAAATCTGTCACTCCTGTGTGCATTTAGATGCCATGTTCTAAAGGATATTGTTTGCATTTGTTTAAATACGCCTAGTCTAATTATAATAAGAAACTGACCATTAAAAAGTGTAAAAAGCAGTCCCACATATAAATGTTGTGCTTCTGAATAAAAACTGGCACGAATTCTCTTTGAAATCTTGTATCACCTAGAACAACATGTTTTTAGGTTGAATAACTTCAACACTGTTTAAAATAACTTGTAATTGTTGTTATGCATAGTCCCACGTCTAGGCAAGCCTTAGGTAATTAATCTCAGTATAAAACTGAAAACTGCGTTTGATTGTGTTTACTGCTAAGTTTTACAGGTCTTAAAACAGTAGGCAAACTATTAGGGCCCTGTCACTGAGTTTTGAACAAGTACTTCCTATTTTGTGTATTAATGTTCACCTAGACATCCTGTCACAAGATTCTTCTAAAAACTGCCTGCATTTATGTTTGAGACGTGCTGTTTATTTGCATTACATGTGGAGGTAAACATGAGCCTCTTAACTTCTTCTTTCATTTATTCGCTGGTCCTAAATGTTATTTGCTTGTCGCCTAGAATTTTCCCTTTTAAATGTCTTAGGGGTGGTCTAGAACTTCCCTAATTTAGAGGTCCTAAATTCCTCCAGGCCCAGATTTAGAGGTCCTAGAGATCGTTAAATAAAAACTCGCTTGATAACCGCTAAGGGGTGGGATAATGGGTAAATAAGGATATGATGACCCGTGCGCTAATTCAACGTGTAGCCCCTCATCGAGGAGTAATCACCGGGAATTGCATGGATATGATCCTATAGGATAAATAACTTAGGACCCCTTTCACCAATTTACATATGTGTGGTTAGACTACTAATCTGTTAAAACCTTTACTTATTTACATATGTGTGCTTACACTGCTTATTTGCACTTGATTTCACAAAGTAAGTTTGGTCGGGACCCACAGTTGTGGACTTCGAGGGTTGCCTAACACCTTCCCCTTGAAGTAACTTCAAGCCCTTACTCAATCTCTGGTTATACAATTAGTGTTATAAATGACCTGTAATAGGTGCCGTAACGTACCTTAATTTGTTAGGTGGAGACTCTTCAAATTCCTTACATCCCTTTTCCCAAATGGAAATGAGTTGTCCCAATAATGTCAAAAACCCTGACGAATCCGAAAGGAGAGCAAAAAAGGGGGGCGCGACAGTTAGTGATCGACTAGCGAGATGGTACCTCCAATTTCAACAATTCGAGATTTTGTACATCCCTCGAAAGGGTGTAAAAGGACAAGCATTGGCAGATCATCCAATACCTGATGCTTGGGAGCTAGCTGACAAACTACCTGATGAGGACGCAATGGTCGTTGAAGTTCAACCTCCATGGAAGATGTACTTTGATGGTGCTGCGCATCGTGGGAGAGCTGGTGCTGGTGTAGTATTTTTCACTTCTCAAGGTGAAGTTCTGCCCTACTCTTTCACCTTGACACAACTCTGTTCCAACAATGTTGCTGAGTATTAAGCATTAATACTTGGGCTTGAAATGGCCGTTGATATGAAGCAATTGCAATTGCAAGTCTTTATTGACTCCCAGTTAGTGGTCAATCAAATTTTAGGTAGTTACGAGGTCAAGAAGGCTGAATTACGCCCATATCATGATTACACTAAAAAATTAATGGGAAGGCTCGGTGGCGTAACTATTCAACATGTGCCAAGGAAAGAAAATAAGAAGGCTGATGCTTTAGCTGCCCTAACTTCATCGTTAACCCTGCCTGATCAAGCGCAAGTTACTGAAGGTGAAGAAAATGAACTCAAGCATCTTGTCGCTGTTTCTGAAGTTGATAGAGAAGAATGGCAACAACCCATTATCGACTACTTATGCTATGGGATACTCCCAGAAAACCTGAGGAGAAGGACTGAAATCCGTCGTCGTGCACCTCGCTTCCTTTACTACAAAGATACTCTATACATAAGGTCGTTCGAGGGAGTACTCTTGTGATGATTAGGGGAAGAAGAAACACTCCAAGCTTTGCAAGAGGTATGTGAGTCACATCAGTCATGACCTAAGCTCCACTTCTATATAAAAAGGATGGGATATTATTGGCCAACAATGGTAAAAGATTGCTTGGACTACGCTCGAAGATGCAAGGCTTGTCAATTCCATGCGAATTTTATTCACCAACCTCCTGAAATGTTGCACCCGACTGTTGCATCCTGTCCGTTTGACGTTTGGGGATTGGGTGTTGTTGGACCACTGCCAAATTCCTATGGTGGGCACCTATACATCTTGGCTGCAACTTATTACTTCTCAAAATGGGCTGAAGCTGTTACTCTTAAGGAGGTAAAGAAGGAAAATGTTGCAAGTTTCATTTGAGTAAACATAATCTATCGCTTTGGCATTCCTCGTTAAATAATAACGGATAACGGAAAACCATTTGATAATAGGTTGATGAACAAGATTTTTGATCTCTTTGGCTTTAAGCAACGTAACTCTTCAATGTACAACACCGCCGCCAATGGTCTAGCTCAGGCATTCAACAAAACTCTATGAAACTTGCTAAAGAAAGTCGTCTCCAAATCCAAACGAGATTGGAATGACTGTGTGGAAGAAGCTCTATGGGCATATAGGACTACTCACTGCACGCCAACACAAGAGACCCCTTATTCACTCATTTATGGAGTCGAATCCGTCTTGCCACTTGAGCGTCAAATACCTTCATTAGGACTGGCTATTCAAGAAGGGATCACTGATGAAGAAAATGCTCGACTTCGATTATTTGAGTTGGAGGATCTTGATGGGAAGAGGTTGGAAGCTCAACAAAATCTTGAATGTTATCAAGCTCGATTGTCTCGCGCCTTCAATAAAAGAGTTCGCCCAAGGTCCTTTCAAGTAGGAGATCTAGTCCTTGCCATAAGAAGACCCATTATTACTTCCCATAAACTTGTAGGGAAGTTCACTTCAAAATGGGATGGGCCATATGTCTTGCAAGAAGCTTATTCAAGTGGGGCTTACAAGCTGGTTGATGCAGATGGCATGAGAATCGGCCTTATCAATGGAAAGTTTTTGAAGAAGTATTATCCTTGAAGTTGTCCTCGACGCATGAGCCTAAACTGCATGTTCCTATACTCCTAGACCATATGCGTCTAAACTGTGTACGGCCCACCTAAAAAAGTAAAAAAAAAAAGAAAGAAAAAAGAGTCCGCTAGGTTGAAAACCTCAAAAGAGGCGACCTAGGCAAAAGTTAGGACATAAAAAAAAAGTCCGCTAGGTTGAAAACCTCGAAAGAGGCGGCTTAGGAAAAAGTTAAGACATAAAAAAAATAAAAACACTCATTCTGAACTACAGTATGACTGGATCCTCTTCACCGAGGTATGTAGGCAGCTTAAAGTTTCATTCTGAGTTCAGTCGCATGAGTCCAAAAGATACATAGTTACCCCATCGTATTCGAATAAAGTACGACGAAATGTAATTCATTCAACCACCACTTGAAAATCGAGTTGAGATACCATTTTTCTGTTAAACTTTGGGTCCCATTAGATTTAAAGGGGGAAAGCTGCGATGGTAAAATAATGTCTTCACTGAAATGATGACAATGTTTGCATCAAAGTCTGGGGATTCACTATGTTTTCATATTCGCATAACCTTCAAGTTTATCAGCCTTCACATCCGCTCACTGCCCTAAAAAAGGGAAGAGTGAAATTCGTGATCTTGAAAGAGAGCATGGATAAGTAAAATTTTTGCCTCAGACATAAAAAAAATGGATGTCTATGTCGGACTTTTTTTTAAAGGTTTTCGTTGAGAATTTTTAAAGTTGTTCGTTTTGAACGTTTAAAGGAATTCGAATTTGTAAAGGTTTTCGTTGCGAACTTTTAAAGATGTTCGTCTCGAACATTTAAAGGCATTCGGATTTTTAAGGTTTTCATTCCGAACTTTTAAAAGGCGTATGTTTCGAACTTTTAAAGGTGCTTGTTATGAAATTTTGAAGGTGCTCGTGGCGAACTTTCAAGAGTCCCTATTGCCAACTTTTAAAAATTTATACCACAAATTTTTAAGAGTCTTCATCGCGTGCTTTTAAAGGTCTTCAATATGGACTTTTAGAAATCTTGACCACGAGCTTTTAAGGATCTTTACGCGAACTTGTATGGATCTTCGCCACAAGTTTTAAAGGTCTTTACCGCAAAATTTCAAAGGTCTTTACCACGAACTTTTAAAGGTCTTCGTTGTGAACATTTAAAGATCTTGACCACGAATTTTAAGGACCTTTACACGAACATTTAATGGGCTTCGCCGCAAATTTTTAAGGTCTTCATCGCGAACTTTTAAGGATCATCGCCACGAATTTTTAAAGGTTTTCATCGCGAACTTTTATGGGCTTCGCCGTAAATTTTTAAGGTCTTCATCACGAACTTTTAGGGATCTTCGCCCTGGATTTTTAAAGGTCTTCATCGCGTGCTTTTAACGTCTGCACCGCAAATTTTTAAAGGTCTTCGCTGTGAACTTTTAAAGATTTTGACCACGAGCTTTTAAGGATCATTGTGGTCTTCACCACAAAGTTTAAAGGTCTTCATCGCAAACTTTTATGATTTGCTGCCGCAAATTTTAAAGATCTTCATCAAAAACTTTTAAAGGCCTTCGTCTCGAACTTAAAGAGGACTTCGTAATTTAACGAAATTATTGCGTCAAATTACTTCTAAAAAAAGAGACAACAAGTAAAACAAGGAAGAGAAGCACAAGAAAAGAAGAAGATATTACCTTCATGTCAATGTTTCCAAGTCGTCAAAATTAGACTCAAAGTGGTTTGCAAACGCTGAAAGTGATGCTAATAGAATGAAGAGTATACCGTATTTATAGATGTCAAAAGGTGGTAGTTGAAAGAGAAATGCCGATGTGGGATCGAGCATATGAGGTGGCTGCTATAATTCTTTTGCGTATGGTATTCATCTGGTTACGACAATGACAATGAATCCGAGATGGACTCAAATTGTTGTAAGAATTGTAAAGTTAATACTATAAAATTGTGTCACAATGAGGAAACACTTCCTTTTTCCCAAAAGGAATCGTAGGCAATTATGTGTCAGGCGGCAATTTTGATATTGAAATCACAACTTTCAATATTTTGCCTTATCCCAATTTAAATTAAATGGTCATTACATTGTTCAAATAATTGACCGGGTGTACACATAACAAAATCGCATGGACAATCTTTTGTGCTCTAAACTAGCCTAAGCCAAATTTGATAGACCGCTAGTACTTCATTACTTGTTTTAGGTTTTGAAAAGTGTACACCTCAACAAGTCTTGAAGTAGGGGGCATTTGTAGGCATGTAAAATTTATTGAATTTAAATTCAGTAAATAAATTGGACCATTTTTTAATCTATTAGTCCAAATAAATATTTTGGGCTAATATAATTGAATTAATTACATAATTCCAATTTAATTAGGCTACAAGCTATGATCCAACTTCATTAGGCCCAAGATGACATCTTCCTAGAGGCCCAATGCCACGTGTCGAGTGACGTGGCACGCCAAGTCAAACAAAAGAGACAATCGGATTGTGCCACGTGTCAAAATGACAAGACATGCCAAGTCAAATTAAAAGGCTAATGAAATTGCGCCATGTGTGCAAGTGACATGTTCTGGCCAATCAAATGCGGCTTTGTCACTCTTCAATCTGATTGGTCGAAAAGAGTTTGTTCTTATCATAACTCTTCCCTCCCACAACTATAAATATGGGTCTTCATAACCTTGAAAAAAGACCAGAAGTTATAACAAGAAGCAAGAGGGAGCTCATGGATCAAACGCTGCGGATTTCTCTAAAAGCTGCAAGCATTCAAGTGTTCTAAGGATTAAAAAAGGTCAAGATGAAGATTCAAGAACAAACTGCAAGCCCTTGGATTAAAAGTACGTCAAGATCAAGATCAAGCTTCAAGCACTTGATTAAAATAAAATAGAATTCAAGATTAAGCTCGGAGGCTCTTTTATTTACCGTTGAAAAGAAGAATCAGAGGATTCATAGAGATTGTAACACTCAAATATTTGAAATAAAATACTACGATTGTTGCGATATTTTTCGGTCTTGATTTTATTATCTCGACCCAATTTATTGTTTACAAATACCTTCAAGCATTTTTGGTCTAAAACACAAGAAAAAGAGAGAAAATAATAGGTTAAAATCCTTACTTATCAACTCCCCCAAACTTAAGCTTTTGCTTGTCCTCAAGCAAATAAGGTAATTCCCACCTCCACTAGAAAAAAGGATATTTCAGCTGGCCTAAGGTGAATCAATCATGCATCAATTGGGACTAACAATTACCCTCAACACAAATGAGTTATCAACAACACCATGTTATGTTCTTTTGAGTACCATAGTTCTATTGTGACACTAGAGCATCAAGAGTTGACTCAATTCATCAAGGAAGCTCGCTCTAACACGTGTGTCATTGTGGAACCCAAAATACTCCTCCTCTACTCTCAATGAGAAAATTTCACTTTATAATGTAACACTCAAAACAAAGATTGTGAAGAAGTACATTCATCTCTCTCAAAAGAATGCCACAAGTCCGGCTCCAAGAACCATAAGCTTTCCCCTTATGTAAATCATCACTAATGTAAGCTCACTCAACTTAAAATCTTATAGGGCTTTTGCGGGAATATAATGAGGGCTTTTGGATCAAAGGTAGGACTTATCGAAATATGATGGTTTCATCTTTCCTTAAGCATTTCATTTTTCTCATTTCGGCTCATACTTTCTTGACTCTTTGAGTCATTTTCTTCTTCCTTAGGGGAAGTAGAGAGACACACTGTCACTCTTTGTTGCTCATGACAATCATTTTTCTCCTTTTCTAATCACTTCATGCCTTTCATCATTGCTTTCTTTGAATCCCTTCAACTTTAACTTTCTTTTTGACATCTTTCTTTTTGGCCTTTGTTCCTTTTCGTTGCCTTTCCTTTTCTTCATTTTTTTTTCTTTGTACCTTTTATCACTTTCAATTTCCTCGTCTCTCCCCCAAACTTATGCTTTTGCCAATTGTTTATCACGAATGCTAAGGAAAGATCGGGTGCCAAGAGAGGGTCATTATAAAACGGATAAAGTCTTGTAATGTGGCTATTGAATTAAAAAAGCTTAGGCTCAAAAGGGTTGACTAGGGTTATCACATTAGTAGGCTACAGAAGCTTTCAAGTTTCAATTTGGATCGAGGAGAACCTATAATCATTTCTCAAATCGATCTATACTTAGAATTTTGCCTAGACAAACATTCAGGGCAAGTTCTAGACTTATTGGAACGAAACTTGGACTTGCAATTCAATACCTCACCTCTCAAGCTGCTGGATTGTTAAAGAGAATAGAGTCGGGGGCCCACAACAACCCTAGCTACGATTGAAAATCACAAATGGCTCAAAGAAACCACTCAATGATTGTTTTAGTTAACACAAGAGTCTAAAGATCACAATTAGAGCTATTCTTTGCCAATCAAATTGTTTCTAGACATAAGGTCGAAGGTAAATGTTTTAGTACCAAGTGAAGCCTGCTTGAGACACTTTTATTCATTTCTACTATATATACCAAAACATAAAGAAAACGGACTCAATCCCTTAAGAAGGTTGTCACGCCATCCAACATTGGAAAGAGAAACTCGGTTCACACAACATCCACCTTTGAAAAGAACCGTGGAATTAAGAAAACCAAAGGCTTATTGTCCACACAAAACAAAAAAAGAAGCTACAAACTTAAAAAGAAGCTACTAAAGGAAATAAGAAGCTATGCTACTAAGGAAAAACAACGAAAGAAGTTATGAAGTAAACTACGAAAAGTAAACTGAATATGTACAAAGTAAAGTAAAACGAATATATACATAATGGAAATGAATATATGCATCGAATGGTAAAAATGTATACATACCAAAAGTGAAAATAAAGATAAATAAAAATAGTAAAATAGTTATTATATACCAAATTTCATCAAATCAAAAATCAAAATGGACCACCCCCTAAATGAAGAACTAGCATTGTCCTCAATGCTAATAAAAAATAAGAACAAGGAAAGGGGGAGAGAGTAAAGAGAACTCCCTCTGTGGTATTTGTCTGCATCGGGTCCTCAACATGAGTAGGGTCCTCAGACTGCATGGGGTCATCAGCACCCTCCGTGTCCTCTAACTGGATCTCCACATCCTCTAACTGAGGGACTACGAGGTTGCTGAGCATCTTGATCAACTCCTCAGTAGTGTGTGAAGTGGCACCTGTCTCCTCAGACTGGCCGACTGCTGCATCTAATGCCTCGGGAACTGCTGTATGTGCTGCTGGGACTGTCTCTTTTAAGAGTAGGTCCAGTGGAATATCCCCAGTAGAAGCAATCTTCTGTACCTCCTTGCTCAACTTGTCCACTGACTCCTTAGGTGCCCGTCTTCCTCATTTTCTTCACCTGCTTCCCCAAATCCTTGATAATCCTACCATGTGCATCAAGAGTCCCCCGAATCTTCTTCTGTTCATCCAGAATATTCTTCTGTTTGTCCAGAATCGTCTTCAAAGAGTCCTACACTGATGAAGGTAACCGAAGCTATGATGGGGCTGAAGACTGTGCTGCTACTTCACTGGGTAGGACAGTCAGCTTTGTGGTAGCTGCCTGCATCCAGTTGTTGAGGCTGGATAGTGTGACTGAAACCCGCAGTGCAGTCTGAGGGTAGGTGGAAGATGAAGTCACTGACAGTGGAACTGAGAGGGATGGCTCGGAGGATGGAGGAGGCATGGCACCTGCTCTAATAGAAGAACTGACTGCTGTAGAAGGCTCTGACCCGATCACCACTACCCTTGGCTCTTCAGACTGGCCAGTAGAGGTAGTGGCTTTACCTTTAGATTTAGGGTTGTCCGCTCCCTGGAGGTGATACCATGAGAAAGGATTTTTATCCTTCACCTTCACATCAAAGTGCCTCTTCGCTACCCCTTGGTATTGGAAATACTCTGTAAGGAAGTTGGGTAAGGGATATGGTCTTTCTTCTTTTTCGACCGCCTTGGAGATGTGGTAGGACATCACGTTCCCCACATTTATTGGATAGCCTGCCATGATGGAAGCTACCAATACTTCCCAAGGGAGTGGGAGGACATTCTTATGCTGGCAAGGATCAAGGCAGATGCACACGAATGTTTGCCACCCTTTGGCTTCAAAGTTAACGGTGGCTCTGACTATTGGAACTCCAGCTGTGAGCCATGCAGGTGTTGTCCCCGGAATAGCAAGAATCTTAGCTAGCATGGGTGAGCTGCTTCACCCAAGGCTAGCTTCTCCAGGTACTGCACTGTCTCAACCTCCTTAAATCCTGCATAATCGTTCAGTGTATGGCCATCAAACTTGATTTTTACCGGACCTTCATCACCTTGGTACCCTTTTTGATGTGGGAAACATTTGCATAAAATTCCTTGACAAGGTATTCATTGGCATCTACCGCCCGTCCGGTGAAATATTTCCATCCTTTTCTCTCCTCAATCTACTTTAGGACATTTGGATTGTGCAGGGTTAGGTCTTTGGTTATGAATTGTCGCTCAAGAATGAGCGAACTTTGGGTCCACTATTCCCGGAACTTGGCATATGCCTTCTCACTCACAAATTTATCAGCCCACACTTCCGGTTTCCTTGACCTAGCCAGGCCTCCCACAATTGTGTCACCCTCTCTCCCGTCATCCGGGAGGTCATCATCATCATCTAAATTTATTGGGGCGGCTGTTGTGGCAGGTGTTGTAGAAGGTGGAGAAGACAGTTCAGATGCCTGACTACCTCCCTCTGAGCCATCAGAAGAACCAGAGGAGGAGGTAGGTTCATTGACTAGGTGGAGTCGATTAGGGAATTGTTCTGATTGTGCCCCCGGTTGAGGTTGTACAGATTTCCCCTCAGAAGTCTCCCCGGAGGAGGTCTAACTAGGGTGGCCTTTTTTCCCACAACCTTCTGGACTGATAATGGAAAGTTTTGCTTCCCTTTACCCCGACCTGGGGAGGATTCTGCCCTCCCTTTTGAAGTGTCACATCTACCACGAGAATGCACCATTGTATGCAACACAAAAGTAGTGAAAGTCAGTTAGAATTGGGGTTCAACATGTGTTAAAGAATTACAGTTGAAAAGAAAGTCAGTGCTTCTAAGAACAGGGTAGCTCGGACCGCACAAAAGTGGGTGCGGCCGTGAACTGCCCATCGCGGATCACATAAAATTGAATGCGGCCGCGAAATTCTCATCGCGGACCGCACAAAAGTGAGTGAGGCCGCAGAGGTACCAAGATCAGACTACTGGTTCTCTGAAGTTAACCAACCGCATACCGCACAAAATTGAGTGCGGCCGCATAACCCCCATCGAGGACCACACAATTTTAAGTGCAGCCACATAACCATTTTGGTGGGTCTCAGAAGTTCAACTGTGCGGACCACACGAAATTGAGTGCGACCGTGGAACACCACGCGGACCGCACAAAATTGAGTGCAGACGTGAAATCTAAGAAATTAAGAGTTCCTTGGAACTAGGGTATCGCGGACCGCACAATTTTGTATGCGGTCGCATACCCTATCACGGACCACACAAAAGTGTGTGCAACCACGAAATTCAATTCAGATCGGCACTTATGAACACTTAATACTAGGGTTTTAACTAATTATCTAAGATTTATGGCAATTAATCATGAAAGCTACTAACCCCAGCCCCCATTATGCATTCAAACACTACCCACATGCTTCTAAGCAAGAATTAAGCATCATTTTGACATTTTGGCATGAATCTAAACCTAACTAAAAAAGGAAAATTAAAATAAAGAGAAAAGAAAAGAAAAAGATGAAAATAATTTATTGAAATGAACATACCAGTAGAAAGTAGTAGGAAATCAACACTTGATGAAAATGGGATGATATTGAAAGGCAGAAAAAGTGCACAGTGCTTTAGGCGTGTTTGAGAAGTCAGAGTTCGTAAAGTGTGAACAGTCATAGAAAGTTGTATTTATAATCTGACCCCCAGTGACTCACCGACTTACCTGAGTGCGGCCGTGAAATTTTGGCGCGGTCCGCACTCTTTACCTTTTTGTAGCTCAGAATCAGATTCATGGGCGCGGTCCGCAAAAAATTGGCTGCGACCGTACAATTTGTGCGGTCTACGAAATTATAACCGCGGCCGCGAACTATTAAGGAATTTTGACAGGTTAAAATTTAGAGAGTTGGAATTTTTCCCATTCTGGCTGCGAGCGTGCACAGAATTGTGTGGCTGCGAAGTGCTTGTGCGGTCCGCATAATTTTTGACGCGACCCGCGAAATTTCACTACTTAGCCAAATTTTTTCCTCGTCAATTTCCTGCACTGCACAACCAATTCCTACATACACTTCACAACCAATTAGTTCAAAATAATACCTAATATAAGAAGAAAATCAAACGAAAGAAAAACACATGGGTTGCTTCCCAAGAAGCGCCTGATTTAACGTCGCGACACGGCGCTGTTACCATCATTCATTTGAAATGGATCAATGCCACAACATGGCTATCATCAATCTTGCCAAGGTAGTGCTTCACCCGGTGCCTATTGACTCTAAAGATCTCACTATTCTTGTTTTTCAAATCTAGAGCACCAAAAGGAGTCACATGTACCACTTCAAAAAGACCACTCCACTTTGACTTGAGCTTTCCCGGAAACATATGTAACCGAGAGTTGAATAGAAGAACAAGGTCACCTTCTTTGAATTCTTTGTTCTGGATATACTTACATTGTAGATACTTCATCTTGTCTTTATATAAGGACGAACTGGAATAAGCATGGAACCGGAACTCATCTAGTTCATTCAATTTCTCCACCCGAAGATTGGCAGCTACATCTCACTCAAGGTTCAATTTCTTCAATGCCCACATGGCCTTGTGCTCTAATTCCACTAGATAGTGGCATGCTTTCCCAAACACCAACCGGTATGGAGACATTCCAATTGGAGTCTTGTAAGGTGTTCTATAGGCTATAAAGCATCGTCAAGTTTCCTTGACCAATCAGTACGATTTGCATTGACAGTCTTGGATAAAATTCTCTTGATCTCCCTGTTGGAGACTTCAACCTGTCCACTTGAGTGGGGGTGATACGGGGTGGATACCTTATGAGTGACACCATACTTGGAGAGTAAAATGTCAAATGATTTGTTGCAAAAATGAGAACCCCCATCACTAATGATGGTACTTGGGGTGCCGAACCTTGTGAATATGTTTTTCTTCAATAAAGCCACCACACTTCGTGCTTCATTGTTGGGCAGGGCCACAGCTTCAACCCATTTGGAAACGTAATCCACAACAACAAGAATATAGGTGTTCCCACATGAACTCACAAATGGACCCATAAAGTCGATGCCCCACACATTGAAATATCAATCTCGAGGATGGTGGTGAGAGGCATCTCATTTTTCTTGGAGATCCCACCGGCTCTTTGGCAATTATCACAACGCCTAACGAGCTTGCTAGCATCTTTGTACAAGGCATGCCAATAGAATCCACAGCTTAGGACCTTTGTAGCAATTCTCGCCTCACCATGGTGACCACCATAGGGAGAGGAATGGAAAGCTTCAAGAATACCCAATTGCTCTTCCTATGGAACACATCTCCGGATAACACCATCAGTACAAATTTTTAAATGATATGGCTCATCCTAATAATAATCCAAGCAGTCACGTTTGAGCTTCTTCCTTTGGTTTGAAGAGAACTCATTCGGGACAATGCCTGTCACAAGAAAGTTGGCCACATCGGCAAACCAAGGTATCCCAGTCAAAGACACAGAGAGGAGTTGTTCATCCGAAAATGAATCATTGATCTCAAGGCCATCATGGGGCCTCCCCTCCTCTTCCAATCGGGACAAGTGGTCCGCCACTTAATTCTCACTCCCCTTGTGGTCTATGATTTCAAGATCAAACTTTTGTAGAAGAAGTACCCACCATATCAACCTAGCCTTAGAGTCCCTTTTACTCATCAAATAACGAAGTGTTGCGTGATCGGTGTGCACAATCACTTTGGTACCCATGGGGTACGGGCGAAACTTTTCCATGGAAAAGACAATGGCTAAGAGTTCTTTCTCGGTCACCGTATAGTTGACTTGGGCGTCGTTCATGGTCTTAGCATCACACATGAGCTCAAATTATAAGCTCCAATTGGGTGCGGTAATGATGGGAGTGGTAGTCAACCTATACTTGAGTGGTTCAAACATCATTGAACACAAATTTGACATATTTTTCCAACAACTTGCACAAGGTGTTCACCACTTTTGAGAAATCCTTAATGAACCTACGGTAAAACCCCGCGTGACCTAGAAAGCTCCCCACTCCTTTGACGGAAGTAGGAGGAGGGAGTTTTGATATCACTTCAATTTTTGCTTTATCCACTTCAACTACCATTCTTGGAGATCTTATGGCCGAGGACAATGCCCTCCTTGTCCATAAAGTGGCACTTCACCCAATTAAGCTCTAAGTTGGTCTCTTCACAGCGTGCCAAAACCTGATCAAGATTATCCAAACATTCTTAAAAGGAATCCCACACAACAGAGAAATCATTTATGAAAACCTCGAGGAATTCCTCCACCATATCCGTGAATATTGCCATCATACACTGCTGAAAAGTAGCCGGTGCATTATATAAACCAAACGGCATCCTCAAGAATGCAAATGTGCCATACAGACAAGTGAGGTGGTCTTCTCTTGGTCTTCAGGTGCAATAAGAATCTGGTTATATCCGTAATACCCATCCAAGAAGCAATAATAAGCATGTCCGACAAGCCTATCCAACATTTGATCAAGAAATGGAAATGGAAAATGGTCTTTCCGAGTCACTTTGTTGAGCTTTCTATAATCCATGCATACCCTCCAACCGGTGAAAGTTCTTGTGGGGATCAATTTATTTTTATTATTTGTAATCACAGTCATGCCCCCTTCTTTGGGACACATTGCACCGGTGAAGTCTATGAACTATCCTAAATGGGGTAGACAACCCCTGCATCTAGCCACTTGATGATATCTTTCTTGACTACATCTTGCATGGCCTCATTCAACCTTATTTGATGTTCCACAGAGGGTTTGACATCCTCCTCCAATATGATTTTGTGCATGCAAAAGGCGGGGCTTATACCCCTAATATCCGCCAATGTCCAACCTATTGCCTTCTTCCTCCTTTGGATCACCGCAAGGGTGGAATTTACCTGCACGTTAGTTAAGCATGAGGAAAGAATAACAGGTAATGTGGAACAAGGGCCTAAGAACTCATATCTGAGGTGTGAAGGCAATGGATTCAACTCCAATGTGGGAGGCTCCTCGATTGAGGTCTTTGTTGGTGGAGTCTTCCGGTTCTCAAGGTCCAAGGAAAGTTTTCGGGGCCCATATGTATAGGATCCCATTTCTTGCAAGTCATTGACACATTATACCAAGCCTTACTTCACATCCTCATCTTGATTCAACAACACATCTTCAAAGGGTCTTTATCATTAATCATAGCAATTGTGTCATCAACAATTACTTCAGTCACAAGATCCACAAACGAACACACTTTGTTGCTATTAGGCTGCATCATTGACTTGCACACATGGAACACAACGTTTTCATCACCCAACCGGAAGGTGAGTTCCCCAGATTTAACATCAACTAAGGCCTTCTCTGTAGCTAGGAAAGGTCTCCCCAGTATTATTGGCACCTCATAGTCAACCTCACAGTCAAGTATCACAAAATTTGCGAGATGTATGAACTTGTCGACCGAACTAGCACATCATCAATTATCCCCAATGGCCTCTTCATTGTCCGATTCTGCCATTTGCAAACTCATGGATGTGGGTATTGGTTGCCCAATCCTAGTGTCTTGAACACAGAATATGGCATCAAGTTAATGCTCGCTCCCAAGTCACATAAGGCTTTGGCAAAATTGGCACTACCAATAGTGCATGGGATTGTAAAGGCACCGCGATCTTCTAACTTTGGAGCCATGGAATGCACAATGGCACTCACTTGATGCACAATGGCATCGCGATCTTATTTTGATCGTTTCACAATGGCATCCCCGATTTCCTTGATTATTGTTGTTCCAACCCCCTTGATTTCCATTGCCTCCCCAATTACTATTATTGTTTCCACTCCAATTGCCTTGATTATTTCCTCTCCAATTGCTTTGATTACCCAATTTTGATTGTTGTTCCCCCCAATTGCTCTGATTGTTGATGTTGCCACTATTCCAATTCCCTTGTTGACCTTGGTTGCTCCAATTTTGATTGTTTCCCTGTGATCTCCATTGTTGTTGATTTGGATCATTGCTCCGTTGACCTTGGTAATTATTGGCATATAGAACCTCTTCACTCTGATCATCATATGAATCATCTTGATTGCACCCACTACCAATTTGCTCAAATTGATCCGGATTGTTTTGAACTTGTTGACCTCGTAGTCTTCTCTTGTTGACCATCATGTTTACTCCTTCCATAGCATTTACTTGTTTTGGCCCCTGAAACTGCTGAAGCTGAGCCTTGGCCAACTGATTCATGGTGGTTGTCAACTCCTCTATGGCTTGTCCATGATCATGAAGTTCCTTGTGAAGGTGGATGGCATTAGGGTCACCCTGAGGAACGTTGGATCTACTTTGCCAAGCTGAAGAGGTGTCCGCCATCTCATCTAATATTTCACATGCTTCAGAGTACGGCGTGTTCATGAAGTTACCTCCTGCGAGTTGATTCACCACACACTAGTTAGTTGTGTTGATCCCCGTATAAAAGGTGTTGATACCCAATTTTTCCCTATAATATTTTTAAATGCATATATACTTTCAAAACTATGCATTAGCATCAATTGATATTTTTCCATAATTTCTACATTTTTTAAATTAATTTATCCCAGTATTTTATTTATATAAATAATTAAAAAATTGCATCACAAATGACTTTATAACATTTCATGATTTAATTTTTCTATTTATGGTCATATTAAGCTTGAAATATTTTCACAAATAGCCACATTTATATTTTTGGGTTACAATTGCAATAACTTTGCAATTATAGCTCATGCGTACATTATTGCATTATTTTACCAGAAAATGGCTCATTGAATTTTTAAAATATTGAATAATTATTCTAAAATATTTTTATGCATGAAAGTTATTTTTTATAATTTGTTAATTATTTTACAAATTATTTTTATCAATTATTTGGGTATATAATAAATAACCCCTTTTTATTTCAGACCTGACCTCTTTTAAAACCAGCCCAAAACCCTTTTTTAAACTAGCCCAAATTCCTTTAGGTACAATCTGCAAACCCTGACCTAATAGCCACGTTTAATCGTGGTCGTTGATCATTTTGATCAACGGTCCACAATGTCGCCCCCCTTTCTTTCCTCACGGAGATCGGGTTCAGGACATTTTTGGGACAACTCCTTTGGAAGGAAGAAGTTAAAGGAAGAGTCGCCACCTAACGATTTTTACGGTGCGTTAGGGCACTTGAGTAGTTAACTCATGAACTAGTTTGCATTACCAGAGATCGAGTAAGGGCTTGAAGTTATCCTAAGGGGAAGGTGTTAGGCACTCCTCAGGATCCACAACTATGGGTCCCGGCCAAATGGTTTTGTGAATTCAAACAATAAGCAAATAACAAGCAAGGCTCACATAAGAGGGGATTTCAAACAAGTATTGGAGTTTTATTGAAAGTTTAAAAGAAATTAGAAGTAAACATTTGAGAAAATATCCTAGGTTTAAAGTAATACGGATCACATCAATGCAATACCCGGTAATCACTCCTCGAAGAGGGGCTACACGTGGTATTAGCGCACCGGTCATCATATCCATATTCTACCCTTCCCACCCTGTGAAGGTAATTAAAGCGTATGTTGGTCACAGATTCTATTGCGTGCTATTACCCGTCCCATCTTATCAGTCCTGGAGGAAGTTAGGACTACTATCCTAAAGGGTAGGTACTAGGCAGAACCCCTAGGTTTAAAGGACAAATTCTAAGCGACAAATAAAACATTTAGGACTGCAAGTATAGGGGACACACAGGAGCAGATATGAGGCTCATGAATCCCTCCACAAATTAATACACATAACTAGCATGACTCAAACACAAAGAGGCCTTTGAATTTCAGAACCTAAGGCAGGATGTCTAAGTGAGAATATAGTAATGGGGTCGTCTGATTACTGAGTTTCAGAAGAAATCTTTTTACCAGTTCTAGACTATGAATTCTGATATGGAATTAGCCAAACAAAACAAAGAGACAATTTTCCCAGTTTTAATAAACTTAATGCCTAAGGCTTGCCTAGGCGGGTTTAACAAACTCCAGTTATCCTTTTTAGACTTAATCGTGGTAAAGGAGTGAGTATTTAAACTAATGTGAATGAAGTGTCCTACAAAACAGGATATCCAAATGTATACAGGGTGTAGAATGATGCAAACCTACGCATGCTTCTCTAAATGCACAAACGTTTTCAGAAATCAGAATCCATTATTATTTAGGGCGGAATTTACTTATTAACACATCTTTTTGACTCGAAACAGGAAATACAGAAGCGTAGTTAAGTTGTTAAACCTAAGACATGATTTCTAATACAAATAGCAGTATGTCCTTAACACATGAGTTTGGCATAGGTAATATGAGCATGCTGAGAATGAATTCCTAGGGTAACATGATCTCTAATGCAAATATTGACGATTAATGATTTTAACCTAAAACAAGATTTCTAGACATGGTGATCGTAGGGATGCAGAGACAGTAACATTGTAGCAACCATTTTATAGTTATTTAACTACGAACATGATTTCTAAGTGAGGCATGAGTATGGCAAAGATGCTGAGATAAACGGGCCTAAAACATGTTTTCTAATGCATGCATGGCAAGTATTCCTAAGCATGGTAGCTATTGCACACATATACAAAATAAATCCTATAGCATGGTTTCTACCCATAATTATACTAAGCATGCACAACCCCTCCCATTTCACTATCCAACCCATAACCATTTTTACAATTAATTATTACAGACCAGCCTTGCACAAAACTCCATAAATAAGGAAATTAAGAAGTTACACTATAGAAGGCCTAACTGTAGGCCCAAGTCCTCAGATTCAACAAAGCCATATGCCATGACCAGGTGCGTCAGAGTTCCTAAGGATCTCAAAAGACCCCAGGCAGTGCTCACACCCAAGTACCCTAGCCAGGAATGAGTAAGTGCAATGTGGAATGCCAACCTTGTGTGTCAGAGTTCAATGGGTACTCAAATGGTCCCCAAGGCAGTGCTTACACGAAGGGGGCTGAACTTATAACTAAGAGTAGTGAGATATGCCTATAGTTTAGAAAAGAGTTGAGTTTGAAAAGTAGCTTTTGGAAATAACTGTTTTGAAAAATAGCTTCAGAGAACAACATGAGTGCAGTGTGGAATGCCAGCCTTGTGTGTCAGAGTTCAATGAGTACTGAAATGGTCCCCAAGGAAGTGCTCAGACGAAGGGGAAGAACTTAGAGCTAAGAGTAGTGAGATGTTCCTATAGTTTAGGAAAGAGTTGCATTTGAAAAGTAGCTTCTGGAAATAGCTATTTTGAAAAATAGCTTTAGAAATCAACATGGGAGTTTGTTTTATGAAAACTGGTTTGCAGAAGAAAGAAATAGGACAATCAGCAACCCAGAACATACATGGTTTAGGAAGCAAACATAAGCATGGATAGGGGGACTGGGGGACAAATAAGTCACACAGTAGAGGCAGACTTGCACACAAGTCTAACAACATCAGATTGAGGGGTGTCAAACAGAGTCACATATTAGGTCCAAGATTAGGATTTACATAATAACTAAGTATTAGGGGGTACATGCTCATACTGTTGCGAGTCAGGCAGATACACGATGGAAACATATAAGGGAAAGCGGTAGACATGTTAGATTAAAGGGAAAGGGGAATCACACAGGCAAATATACGTGAGAAACATGTTGAGTTGGATGCAATAAACTTAAACTAGAAACATACCAGTTTTGAATGAAAGAATGAATGCAGAATGAAGAGCAGAAATGCAAAGGACAACAGAGTAGTAGTGTGTAGATGCAACAGAACAGGAGAGCAGCAGAGCGATAACACAATAGTCAGCCTTGGCTTGTAGCCGGCTAACACATAAACAGTAGAAAGTAATACCAGAAGTAACAGAGCCGAGAGCTTTCGTGTAAGAGAGATCACTTTTTAACCACAAGTGTTCGTGTATCTATTCGTTGTGTTATGCTAAAGAGAGTAGGGTGTTTATAATTTTGAAAACGAGTAAAGAAAATAAGGTAAGGAATAATTAGTCTAACATAAATATGGAAATAATAACCAATCAGTGTCAATTAAAGGCATGGACTCCTTTTAATTAGGGAGTCAAGTTCAAACGGGCCAATCAGAGTTAAATTAGGGAAAGAGATCAACTAGAGTGATCTTACCATAACGGGGGTAGTAAAAGCATGGAGTGTGTAATAAATACCAGGTTCATAACACGTAATTAAGGACACACTGATAGCATATTCACAAAACAAAGTATGGGTTTAATTCTGAAAATTAGTCGATGGAATCTCGACTGTAATTGAAATCACAGGGAATCAGGCATAATCAAGGAAAGCATCACCCAATCAAGGGAAACAGTTCCAAAAATCAGTACAGAACATACAAAATCATAGGTTCGAAGAAAACATCACAGAGTCAGTAAAGGGTATCAGGAACCCTAACCATGAATTAGAGTAAGAAACATAGAGCACACAAATAGCATAGAAGAAGTATACAGATTGGCTAAACATAGCAAACAAGACGGACTAAAAAACCTAAAAATTGGGGATTTTTCGTAAGAAGCTTTGAATCAAAACGTATTACCAAAGAAAAATATAGAATAACATTAAAGCAGAAGTAAAAGAAATCGATTTTTGAAAGGGGTTTGTGAAACCCTAGTTTTAAAAATTGAAAGATCGTTTAAAGATGAAAGTTTTTATGGAAAAAAATAGAAAAGCTTCGGAATACTATAAATCTAAAGTAGATCTAGAATAAATCGAAATACATAGGGTTAGGGTTTCATGGAACCCAGAGAATTAAGAAGAACCTCAAAGACGGCACCGGCCTAAGCCGGAACAGGTTGTAAACTTACTCAAACGGCCGGGGAGGCCGAAAAGTGGCATGGGACCATGAGAGATGAGTTGGACCGCTCCAGGTTCGCCTGAGAGCCCCAGAGCATCACTGGACTGGTGCAAAGTGGAAAAATAGCCATGAGACGATGAGGAGCCATGGTTTCTGGTGAGAGAACCAGTCGGAGAAGATGACCGGACTCCATCGGAGAAGAGAAGCCAAAGAAGGCTTCTAGAGAGAACTTAGAGCGTAACAGAGAGATAGAGAGAGTGAGAGTTGCGAGAATGAGGGGTCGTAGGGGGGTAGTGATTAGGTTTAATTATGGTAATCCTGATCTGGGCCGTTGATCTCATTTGATCAACGGTTCAGATCAAGTGTGCGGTTGGGCCGGGTTATTTGTGGGTTTTGGGCTGGGTTGGTTAATGGGTTTTGGGTCAGGTGGGTTGGGTTTAAAACTGGTTATAATTTAAAAGAAATGGGCTAAATGTTAAATACCCAATTAAATAAGATAATTAATTACTAAAATAGCTAATAATTGTGTAAAAATAAATTGAGACCAAATAAAAGAAATTAAGGTGATTGACTAAGATATAAAAATTATAAATGATCATTCACTAATTTTAAAATGGTATAAATGCACATTTGTGCTATAGTTGCAAAAATTGGTGAAATTAACTAAATGATGCCAATATTGGCTAATTTGTGAAATAATAAAATCCTAAGGGAATTAAATAGGATATAAATAACATGTTGAGCAAGAAAATAATTTGACATTATATCATTTATGAATAATTATGGAATATAAAGTGTAAAATAAACAGTAAAATAATTTGATAAAAATACGAAAAGCTGTGAGAAAATACCAGTTACTGTAAGGAGTGATTTTGAAAGTATATATACAAGTTTGAAAATAATTTGAGGTAAAATTGGGCATCAACACACAATTAAACCTAACATAATTAATCCTAACCTAACCCCCTAACCCTTCTCATTCTTTCCCTCCCCCGTCGTTATCATCTCCCCTCGTCTCTCAACTCTCTCTCAACCTAGACCTAGCCCTAAACGCCGTTACCGGCGTGGACCCCTCCTATGGTTCTCCTACGTCATCCTCCGACCACTCCTGGTGTCCCACACTCCATGGCTCTTCGATTCCATGAATCCTTGAGAGGATCTCAAGGAACTCCAACTTGTTCTGGTTTGAAACTTTGCTTATCGGCCTGTCTCAGGCCAATTTTTCGTTTGTAAGTAATAATCTCTCCTTGTTTTGTTACGAATCTATGGGTTCTTGACCTATTCTCTCATCTCTACTATTTTTTCTGAAAACCCTAGCTCGATATTGTCGATTCTTCTCAGATCTTTATAGATCTGAGATGATTCGAATGTTATTAAGTGTTTTGTGAGGTCTTACTTAGTTTAATTTCTATTTATGGAATTTGGGTAATTCTTTCCCGAAAATCAGTATTATTTTGAAGGTTTTACTGATTACTTCTTATTATTTTACTCTGTTAAAATTCGTGTGCATAGATTTTATTTGTTTCCTTATTTATGACTTTAATAGGTCACATCTGCCTTAATTAATTGTCCGTATGATTTTGGGATTTATACTGATTCCTTATTTGGTATGATTTGGATTCTTTGCCTTAATAAAACCCCCATTTGTTGTTACCATTAATCAATTACTTCAAATTAAGGGGGTCTATTCCGAACTCCTATAAGTGAATTGATTATGTGATTATCCTTAATTGACTGACTTATGGTTCTTTTACCTTATTTGTTCTACTCCTAAAATACTATACATACTCTCTTATTCTTCCTCTTAAAGGCGAACAATTAGTTCAGAATACACACACACTCTCAAATTCTATCTTCTTTCTCTGCTACATGTGCTAACTGTTGGTCTAGCCGGCTGAAAGCCAAGGTTAGACAGTGGAACTCTACTTGCTTTACATTCTTCACTTTGCTTCCTTAACTGGTATGTCTCTAGTTCAATTCTGAAACTCAACATTATGTGTTCCTTTATGTAAATCCATGTCTATTATTGCACTAGTTTAATTGGCTATGTATTTAATTATCTTCATGTTTACTGCTTTACCCAGTATGTTTAAGTTTTACCCTCTCCAGTTCAAGTGTTTAATCGAGCATGCCTAGATCTCATTTGTCTTGTTTGCATATTTGTTCAGTTCTTGTTTACTCCCCTCAACTAGTATGCTCATGTTAGTGTCTTAGACTCCTAATGTATTTGATTGATCCTAATTGGTATGACTAATGCACCCCTGTCTTCAACATGACTACTCCCACGCTCTGTCTCTATGTTTTAATTGCCTATTACCATGACTGACTTGTTAAGTCTCTGAATCAGTAGACTCCTAGTTGTTCAGTACAGTTGTTGTTCCATATGCTCCCCTTAGACCTTGTTCATATGTTTCTGATGTGAAGCTCTCTATGTTCCCAACCCCTTGACCCCTGTTTGTAAAGTCGATTGCTGAATGGTTGTGAGTCTAAGCACTCTGGGTGTATGTGGTTGTATATTAAATCTTTGTTCTTTTCAAAATTTATTTCAAAACTGTTTTTCACTCCTAGAATTTTCCTAAAATTGTTTCTATTCCTGAAAACCTTTTCACTCCTAAAAGTGTTATCTCTACACTGTCTTTACCAAGTTCTTTCAAAACTATGTCAAGGACTCTCACTTCTACTCTTAGATTCTTAAGTTCTACCCCTCCAGTGTGTGTACTGCCTAGGAATCCATGAGATTCCTCCGAACTCTGGCACACTGGGGTTGGCCCTTCCACACTGCATATAATCACTTCCCTATTCAAAGGATCTTGGTGTGAGCGTTGCCCGGGATCTCTGAGGTCCTTAGGTAACTTTGACATACCAGGACACCCTATTGGCTATGAGACTTTGGCATCCTGGTCTATTTTGAAGGTCTGGTATTTCAAGGTTCACTTTGGACCTATCTCAGGATCTCTATAGTATACCTTATATTTATTTATGTAATTCATTCAATTCTGGTCTTTAATAATCATCTTTGTAAACAGATATTGGGGAAATTAGTAAAAGGGTAGGGATTCTTATATGATTTTTGAGGGGAAATTGGCTAGAAATCATGCTTTAGGTTTATACTATGCTTATTTGCAGTAGAAAGTATGTCTTTAGACCTATATTATGTTACTTGCACTAGAGATTATATTGTAGGACTGTTGTGTTATTTGCATTAGAAACCCCGCCTTAGGATAATTACGTTTACTGGTTTTTGCATATTAGAAAACATGTATAGCTCAGTACTTCATTATCACAAAATTCTGCTTCTGCATAAGTCACAATCACCTAGAAATCCCGCCGTTAGCTACTGCTGTAATCTTTCCTAATAAAAATGACCATTCTCTATGTGCATTAGAAATTCTATTTTAGGACTGCATTTGCATTTGCTTTAAATCATGTCGCCTAAATAAATAATTGTCTTGTTTATAAAGATGCTTAAAAGAACAGCCCCAACGCCTAGACACCATGTTATAGGATAAAATATGCATGAAATCAACTTTTGTATTTCAACACCTAGACAAGCATGTTTATAGGATGTATTAAAACTCAAATTGTTTGTTTTCCTTTAGTCAATTTCCAGAATTTTGTTTGCATTTTAGACAACATGCTTAAAGGGTATTACAGATCCACGCCTAGGCAATCCTTAGGTAATTAAGGTCCTATAAAACTGTAAAATTGTGCTCTGTTTATTTGTGAAACTGCCCGAGTTCAACAGGTTCTATAATTAGTAGGAAAACTGATTAGGTTTATGTCACTTTGTTTTAAAACAATGTTTCATAATCTCTGCTTGTTATGTTCCCCTATATATCCTGTTCTAGGACTTTCTAAAATCTGCGTTTGATACGTGCTAATTATCTGTTTATGTGTGGAGGTAAACATTAGCCTCTTAATTGTTTTCATATTTGACAGTCCTATATGTTCTTTGTTGTCGCTTAGATTTTTCCCTTCTTAACAGCTTAGGAGAGTCTAGAACTACCCTAAAATTAGAGGTCCTAAATACCTCTAAGGCCACGAGGAAAGGACGAGTAAAGCACACTTAGAGTTCGTTAATTAAAACCGCTTATATAACCGCTAAGGGGAGGGTATTTGGGTAGTAAAAGAATATGATGACCTGTACGCTAATGCCACGTGTAACCCCTCTAGTTGAGGAAATATTATCGGGTATTGTATAGATATGATCCTATAGGCTAAAAAACTTAGGACTTCTCTGTCACGACCCAAATCCTAATCCAGGTCGCGATGGCGCCCAACATCGTTGTCAGGAAAGCCAACACTAATTATCTAGTGAATCTAGTTTGTTTTCTATTAAATCCTTTCCTTATTTAAAAAATAATTTAGCCACTATGCATGGAATATAACACATAGCAGGGAAATTAAGTTACGAAGACCAAAAGTCAACTTTAATTAATTACATCACCAAAAGAATAGTCTACCAATGTATGTGCCAGGAACTAATGTCACAAGTCCACAGGCATCTAGTAGAGTAGAATCAAAAGAAATATAGGACTATCCTACTGTCTGAGAGGATACAGAAAGAAACAACAAAAGAAAGACTCCAGAGTGCTGCTGAATGTCATCAGGAGAAGCAACTCATCGTGAGGCCTCAACCAAGTGCAATCAAGGACGAGCTCTAGATTGATACCCAGATGCACATGCCTCAGAACCTGTACAATTAAGTACAGAGCGTAGCATGAGTAAATAACAATATGTACCCGGTAGTGACAAGAGGCCGACTTGACACTTACTAGGGTCCAAACAGTATAACTAGATATTATTTAAAATGAATAACAAGTACACGTGGACAGTAAAATAGTGAATATTGAGCATAACCACCAAACCTATTTACGTGGTGAAACACCAATATACAATTTACAATTTGTCTTCCCAGACATCTAACAGTTTAACAATCATGACAAATATCAGACAAATAGTTTGCGCATAATGTGTCGAGGACATACGGTCTGAGCCATCATAACAATAAATATGCACTGCCGAAGGGTCGAACGACGCGAACCATAGATGCATTTATTAACCTTCCGTATCGTACGACCTGCTCCCATGAGAGTAGTGGAAAGAATCACTCCGATCGCGGAATATAAATTGCGAAGCGGTCACACATAAACACAACATTTTTCCTTAAATCTTTTTTTCCAAAATAGTAATTCGTTTGAAAACGTCATGTTCTAGGAATTCTTGAGAACAAGCTTGCATACAAAGAGATCACAAGGCATATAGTTCAATTAACGAAGTTCACAAGGCATGGTGTAAACCTAACTACCCGGACATAACAAGAATAGTCACTACGCACGGACTCTCGTCACCTCGTACGTACATAGTCCCCACAATTAATGACGCATAGTAAATTACTTCACCTATGGGGACAATTCCCTCTTACAAGGTTAGAAAGGAGACTTACCTCGTCTCAAGCCTACTTCCCAAGTCAAGAATGCGTCCGAATCTCCAAATTCGTCGCCCAAGAACTCGAAACTAGCCAAACATTATATAAATCAATCAACCTATGTTCAAAAGTCCACACTTCCCCTATTTAAATAATTATCTCAACCTAGTTTGCAAAATCCTAAAACGTACCCCCGTGCCCACATGCTCGGATTCCGAAAATTTTCAAGAGAAATTGTTACCCATAACCTAAGGATCAATAATATATAGTTTTTGCATGATTCCATAACAAATTTCTTGTTTAAAATCTTATTTTTATCAAAACCCTAAGTTTTACTCTAAACTCATGATTTCCAAATTTTGTGTGTTAATCTATCCAAAACCCAAGTATAAATCTCACTTTTAAATAGGAATTAACTTACCTCACGATGCTAGGCCGAATCTCCCCTTTGAAAACTTCCCAAATCGTCCAAATGTGAAAGAAATGGCCTAAAAAGGTCTATCCCGCATTTAAAACAACCTCACTGCCTCCAGGACTTTCGCACCTGCGGCTCGAGGACCGCACCTGCGGTCTCGCATGTGCGATCAAGTGCTCGCACCTGCGGAAGAGGAGAAGAAGTCCAGGGGTCGCACCTGTGGAACGGAGCCCGCACATGCGGCTCCGCTTCTTCGGGAAAAGGCCTGCACCTGCGAAAATTGGACAGCCCCTCTAAGGTCGCACCTGCGAGGCGTTGACCGCGCCTGTGGTCTCGCACGGTCGCGCCAGATCTGATTCACCAGCAACTCTTTTTGAGCTTGATTTGCCTTGTGCGATGTCCGAATGGCATCCGGGCCCACCCGAGGCCCCGTCCAAATATACCAACAATTCTAAATCATAATATGGACTCGGTCGAGCCTTCGGAACATACGAAGTAACGCTAAATCTAAGAATCATACCCCAAAACTAAATTGAATCAAACTTTGAACTTCAAGTTATTGAATTCACTTTCAACATGCCAAAACATACCTATACTACTCGGAATGATACCAAATTTTGCGAGCAAGTCATAAATGACATAACGGAACTATTCCCGGTCTCAAAATTCCGTTCGGACCTCGATAACGCAAAAACACGTTCCAAACCTCAATTTTGAACTTAAGGAATCATATTTCACTATTTGGCGCCGAAACGCTCCCGGGTCATCCGAAACCCGTTTCGGACATACGCCCAAGTCCGGAATCATCATACGAACCTACTGGAGCTTTCAAATCTCGATTCCGAGGTCGTTGACTAAAAATGTTGACCGAAGTCAAACTTGGCCTTTAAGGCCAACCTTAAGGAACTAGGTGTTCCTATACCACCCCAAACTCCTCCAAACCTCGAACCACCCGTCCCCGCAAGCTATAAATCAGTAAGAGCAATCAAATGAAGTCTCATTTAGGGGAACGGGGTTCTAGAACATAAAACTACCGATCGGGTCGTCACATTCTTCATCTTTATACATATGTGTGCTTGGACTGCTTATCTGCTAAATAATTCCTTTATTATGCTTACATATGTGTTCTTAGACTGCTTATCTATTAAATGACTAATTTAGTAAGTAAGTTTGGCCAGGACCCACCGCTGTGGACCTCGAGGGGTGCCTAACACCTTCCCCTCAAGGTAATTTCAAGCCCTTACCCAATCACTAGTAACATAGACTTGTTTCATGAATTACTTGCATTAGGTGCCCTAACACACCATAAATCTGTTAGGTGACGACTCTTCACTTTCCATACCCCTCTCCAAAAGGAAGGGAGTTGTCCCAAATGAATGTCGAAACCCGATTCCGTTAGGAAAAAAAAGGGGCGCGACAACATGGCGACTCCGCTAGAGATTTTAGGCTTTTACCATAACAAACTTACTTCTTGTAAATTAGTCTTAAGCATGCTTATTTTGCTAATATGTTCGCACCCTTCCCCTTTCCTCTTATGTGAATTTAATTGCCTGTTTTGAGCATTTATGATTTCCTTTACTGCATAAACTGACTTATTTCTTTGTTTTCCTTTCTTAAACGTCTTTCAATTGTTAAATACCGCATTTATTATTTTCCTAACTTGCAAATACGTGAAAACATGTTATTTACTGCTGCATAAATCATGCTCAACATCATATTCCACTCGTGCGTAATCAATCCTTTAGCAACACTTGATGAGTGGTTGCGCTCTTCCTATATATCACCCTTTAAATTCGGAAAGGCTTATTTGTGGTAAAACTAGTCGATCAGCGATGCAATCGACGGTTCTGTGCCTTTCCCCCTCAAGTTGTCCGCTTGAGGGTACCAATATAGACCCCCATAGAAACCTTACTCTGATTATAACTGTACATGCATCATGGTCAAACCTAGCCGGGTTAGTATGTTGTCCACATAATAACCCTTTAAGATAAGCCTTATCCAAAAGTCTACAGGGGTTTCCATAATCCCAACGGATGCAACCACGTTTTGTGCATTAATTTTGGAGAACTAAATGCCAATATGCTAATCATCGATATATAAATAGTCGAATCTGGAGGGGGAAAGGTCCTAACTTTATTTGTTTTGTAGAAAATAAGGCACGAGGTCCCCAGGTTCGGCATGGTCCAAAATATACCACCACTGCTACTAGACTGGTGGGAAGATCTTTCCTCAAGTGACAAAAAACATGTGAAGAAGGTCCTGGGAAATTTTCCTGCTCTGTTAGACATCCAGCCAAATAACATGTTGATAGAAGTTGCAACCATGTTCTGGGATCGTGAAAAGTCAGTGTTTCGCTTCGGGGATATAGAAATGACCCCGCTCCTAGAAGAAATCGGGGGATTTGCTGGGCTACCTTGGGACAGCCCTGGGTTATTAGTACCAGAAAATCGCACTGGTAGGGGATTTCTAAAAATGATGGGTCTGAAAAAGAACGCCGATTTGGAGTGTTTAAAGAAATCTTATATACCATTTGACTACTTGTATGAGAGATATGGTCATAGAAAGTCCTACCGTATTTTCCATGATGATTTTTCCATCACTTCCTTGGGACATATTCATCGGAGAGTTTTCGTGTTCATTGTTTGCTTCTTGGGTATGATAGTGTTCCCAACGAAAATGAAAAAATTCACACTAGATTGGCTATGGTCACCAAGACTCTAATGGAAGGAATCAGGACAGACATACACCATAGTTTCTATGATTATAGCTGATATCTACCGGGCCTTGGACCACTGCTAGAAAGGGTCCAAACATTTCGAGGGTTGCAATTTGCTGCTGCAGTTGTGGTTAATGGAGCATTTTCCAAAAGGGTCAATATCGCCAGGAGTTTCCACGAAGGGAGTGGAATGACCATATTGCTTTCCATCACCCTAAACTGATGATTTATATTCTGGACAGGTTTGCTCAACCAGAGAGTGCTAAGGAATGGGTGGAGTTCTTCGACAATTTGACTGAGAATCAGGTTTAGTGGATGTTTGAAGGGTTCCCTACTAACAAATTCATCATCAGGTCAAGAGACGCTCCTCACTTGGTGTTGATCGGGTTAAGGGGAATATACCCTTATGTTCTCATCAGGGTTATGAGGTAGGCAGGCAGGAAGCAAATCATACCACGGGTCGCAAAGATAAGTCATTTCCGGGCAGATTTTCAGGATGACGACATCCCTTACAAGTGTTAAGCTCAGCATATGTGGCACTCAAAGATTATTATGGAAAAATACACCATCGATCCAGACAAGTATCACGCGGGACATGTACCCTTTTACCCGGCATGATTGGAGGATAACTTAGCTGGGAAAGTTGAGCCAGAATCGGTCGGGGAAAACGGGTCATAGACGAAGATGCAGAAACCCAAGTAAAGTACAACAAGTTGCATAAGAGGATTCATGACTCTGAGGCTGAAAATCAGGAGACACACGAGACATGCAAGATACTAATCAGGGAATGAAGGGAAATGGCTATCACCTCCAATGAAAGGGTAGAATATCTGGAACAGGTATTGATGGAGCTAGAAGGAAAGACAAGAAAAAGGGTCGCTGACCGCCAGAATGCTGAAGGAAGCGAGGGAGGACATTTGGCAAGAGTATACTTGTTGTTGGGCATGCGCGAACTAGCGGACCTGATTGATGGAGCTAGAAATATCAAGCCTGAGGAAGGTCCTTTTGGGGACAAGTAGATTAGATTTACCTGTCTTTCCTAAATGTAATAAGGCCAAATGCTAGTAGTGACCTATCTTTTATTATTTTAGTGTCGTGTTGGATTCATCTATTTTTATATTAATGAAATGAGGCAATTATTGGCATCTAAATTCTCCAAAAAAATTTGACGCTAGGCCTACCTCGGGCACAATGAGGCTCCCAAAATAAGACGCGAATTTACATTCTACAATATGTGTTTAAATACCGCAAATACTCTTTTTAGAACTCTTACTGACTTGGATACCTTTTGTTTTCTTTCTTTCTTTTGATTATTCCCATTCCCCAAAGGTTGGTTCGCGCATACAGGCATCATCAACTTATCATACTAGATCCAGGGCCCCTCCACCTTCTCCTCCTCCTAGTCCACCAAAAGGCAAAGGGAAAGCAAAGATGGATGATTTGAACGGCACCAGAAAAGATAACAACATAAATGTTGAACATGCAAAAGCTTCTGATGGTCGAGGTACTCAGGCCCTAAATGATGTGGTATCACGACTTGAGCAGGAAATACTAGAACTCCAGGGTGAGCTCGAGCAGGTCCGGAGCTTAGCAAATCTATCCCTCACACTCAATATCCTAGATGTCAACAATTCAAACACTCAAAATCCCGCACCACCGCAAAACACACCCAACAAACGCCCACAGAATCCTCCTGCACCTCACCATTATACAACCCCACCAAAAAATCAAACTATCCCACCACAGTACCACAAAACACCTACCACACTCCACAAAACACCCCGCCAGTCATTCCTGAACCCCAAAATTCCGCCAATGATCACCATTATACCCAAACTCCCGGTCACCAAAATAATCCTATATATGTGGAGACCCTACCTCACTCCACTCAACCCATATACTATGCACCGAAATCTGCTGAGAAGGACCTGATCATTAAGAACCTGGCTGAAGAGCTCAAGAAGTTAATGAGTCGGGTTCAAGGCGTCGAAGGGAGCAAAGGGATAGAAGGTCTGAACTATGAAGACCTATGCATACAACCCGACGTAGAGCTGCCAGAGAATTACAAACCCCCCAAGTTCGAAATGTTTGATGGAACAAGTGATCCCAGGGTTCACCTAAGGACTTATTGCGACAAGCTTGTAGGGGTCGGAAACGATGAAAGGATCCGAATGAAGCTTTTCATGAGGAGTCTTACAGGAGATGCTTTATCCTGGTACATCAGCCAGGATCCTAAGAAGTGGTCCAACTGGGTGAGTATGGCGTCTGACTTCATGGACAGATTCAGGTTTAACACAGGAAATGCGCCGGATGTCTTCTACATTCAGAACTTAAACAAGAAGCCCACTTAGACCTTCCGCGAGTATGCCACTCATTGGAGGTCAGAAGCAGCAAAAGTCAGGCCAACATTGGATGAAGAACAGATGAACAAGTTCTTCGTTAGAGCACAGGATCCACAGTACTCTGAAAGATTGGTGGTTATTGAAAAAAACAAGTTCTCCGATGTCATCAAACTCAGAGAAAGGAAAAAAAAGGGGTGCGACAACATGGCGACTCGAAATTGGGGCAGAATTTTGAGGAGGACCCTCAAAATTCCAAAGCAAGTTCAGTCGATCACAACATATATAGCAGTCAGAAATGTTTGTCCGTCTAATTGGGGCAGAATTTTGAGGAGGATCCTCAAAATTCTGCGGCAGGAGAAGTCATAATGTCTCGGACTGTGTCACAGTCACTGGTTCATCTAACCAATTTTCTAAAAAACATATTTTTTACTATGACTTTGTAAACTACGCATGCTTGATTTTGAAATAACTCTGTTTAGAAAACGCTACCCCCAATGATTTGAACAGGATCTTCAGACCGAGCAAAGCAAGTCAAGCAAGCCGACGGACGCATGAACCGACTTCCTCCTTACAGAACTCATGATTTTTCTTTGAATGCATGAACAAGGAATATGCACGCCTCGAAATCACAACCTTCATAACAACAATGATACTGAATCCACTACCAAATAAGAAATACTCTACTATCATCTGCTATTTATTCTATTTTTGCATGAGACTAGGCTCTGTCTCTATCTGCATGAGGTTAAGCCCCACCTCCATTTGCATAAGTCTAAGCACTGCCTTCCATCTGCATGGGACTAAGCCCTGTCCTGAATCTTGCATGAGACTAAACTCTGTCTCCATTTTCATGAGGCTAAGCCCTGCCTCCATTTTCATCAGGCTAAGCACTGCCTTCCATCTACATGAGACTAAGCCCTGTCCCGAATCTTGCATGAGACTAAGCTCTGTCTCCATTTGCATGAGCTAAGCCCTGCCTCCATCTACATAAGGCTAAGCACTGCCTTCCATCTGCATGGGAATAAGCTCTGTCTCCATTTGCATGATGCTAAGCCCTGCCTCCATTTGCATCAGGATAAACACTGCCTTCTATCTGTATGGGACTAATCCCTATCCCAAATCTTGCATGAGACTAAACTCTGTCTCCATCTGCATGAGGCTAAGCCCTGCCTCCATCTGCATAAGGCTAATGTAACGACCCAGTCAGTCGTTTTGAGAGTTAGTGCCCCGGTCCCCTAATAACTACTTTTCCCATGTCTATTTCTGCTTTTGGAACTTGTCGGAATGTTTAGTTGTGAATTTCAGAGAGTTTTTTGGACACATAGTCCTTATGTGCGAGTTTAAGCTTTAGAAATCAGGCCGTAGTTGGAACTGTGTGAAGACGGATCCGGAATGGAATTTCTGTCGACTCTGTTAGCTCCGTTCGGTGATTTCGGGGTTAGGAGCATGTTCAGAATGTGTTTTCGAGGTCTGTAGTAGATTTAGGCTTGAATTGGCGAAAGAATTTAGGTGATTTCGGCCGATAGGTGAAATTTTGATATCGGGCTCGAAATGGAATTTCGAGAGCGGCTGTAGGTCTGTGGTGTCATTTATGACCTGTGTGTAAAATTTGAGGTCATTCGGACTAGTTTTGACGTGTGTCGACATAAGGATTTTGGAATTTCATAAGTTCTTAGCCTGAATCCATGCATAATTGGTGATTTTGATGTTATGGGACGTGTTTTGAAGGCTCGAATAAGTTTGAATGAGGTATTAGGACTGGTTGGTAAGTTTGGTTGAGGTCCCGGGGGACTCGGGTGTGTTTCGGGTGCTCAAACGGGCATTTTTAGCCTTGTGTATTTTGCTGGTTTTCTGGTGTTATTGCAGCAACTTTTTCTTCACTGCGATCACATGAGAGAATCCGCGATCGCGTAGATTAGGTAGAGGCAGGCAAGATTTTTTTCTCTACGATCGCATAAAGAGGTTCGCGATCGCATAAGTTGGGCAGCTTAACCACTGCGTTCGCGTGGGCACCGTTGCGTTCACGTAGAAGAATTTAGGCAGCAGGTGTTTGAGCGTATCTCTACACGGTCGCGTGAAGCCAACCGCGATTGCGTAGGTCTGTTTAGGTTGAGGGATGCGTTCGCGAACAAATCCCTGCGTTCCCGTAGAGGAAATTTTAGGCGTGTGTTTGTTACACTCCACGATCGCGACTTGGCCCAAAATCGAGGGTTTACCATTTTTCATATTTTGAACTTGGGAACTCGGGAAAGTGCAATTTTTGGGGAGATTTTCACCTGGGAAATTTGGGTAAGTGATTCCTACTTGGTTTAGACTAATTCCATGATTATACTCTTAAATATATCCTTTAAATTCGAATTTATGGTGGAAAATTGGGGGAAAATTGGATAAAGTTCCTAGGCCAAAATTTTGAGTTTTGATCGGGATTTTGATATCTGATTTGAGTAATTGTTACATGGTTAGATTCGTGAGTGAATGGGTGTTCGAAATTTATAATTTTTACCCGATTTTGAGACGTGGGCCCGAGGGACTTTTTGGGCAATTTTCCTAATTTCGCATATTAGCCTTGAACTAATTAGCTAGATCGATTTCTTACAATGATATTTACATTATGCAATTGAATTGATTATATTTGGGCCATTCGGAGTCGGTTACTCATGGAAAAAAGCGTGGTTTTGAGTTGAGTAGAGCAGTCGAGGTAAGTGGCTTGCCTAACTCTGTGTTGGGGACTTCCCCTTAGGTTGTTTTGATACTATTTGTTGTATAGGCGCCGTGTACATGCGGTGACGAGTACGTGCACCGGCCATTGTTGCTAAAATTCCATTTTTTCTCCCATGTCATAAATCATTTCACTCTTATTTTACTATTTAATGTACTAATTGTGTAGTTTAGATTAGGAAGGAGCATGCCTACCTGTTTTACCTGAAATTTCTATTTGATACTATGTGAGCCATGTTTAGTTAGTCCTATCATGTGTTTTTCCTTTGACTTTTCTCCTGAATTGTTTAAATAAACCTTATCTGTCATTTATTCGCATTTCATATTTAAATTGGGACTACGAGCGTATTCCGGGAGCTTTCCGCCTGTACTGCATATTTAATTGGGACTACGGACGTATTCTGGGAGTTTTCCCCCTGCACTGCATATTTAAATTGGGACTACGGACGTATTCCGGGAGCTTTCCCCTGTACTGCATAATTATTTGAAACTACCTGACGGTATCCCGAGAGATTTCACTTTGTGATATATATTATGTTGAGCCGAGGATTTTCTTACTGTAAACTTATATTTTTTTTCTTAAACTGTTTACTGTGGACATTACCTATATTTTATACTGTTTTAAACTGACTTATTTAGAAATCTGGTAGAGCCTTAACCTGACCCCGTCACTACTTGACCGGGGTTAGGCTTGTCACTTACTGGATACCAAATGTGGTGTACTCATGCCCTTTCCTGCACATGTTTTCATGTGCAGATCTAGGTACGAGCTATCAGCCTCGTGGTTAGTTCCTGCTGCTGATTCCGGGAGACTGCAAGGTATTTCTGCCGCGTCCGCAGAATCCTCTGAGTCTCCTTCTATTCTATCTTGTAGAAACGTTCTTATGTACTTTTGTAGTTTATTTAGAGCTACAGTAGTGTTAGAAGCTTGTGACTGTTTGTGATATTCCGGGTTTTGGGAAGTTACATTTTGTACGTGGCAAGTGGCGGTGTCTCATTAGTAGATTTACTTTATTCCATCTTTATTTTGTTGTTTCTATTTAATACCTTTATCACAATTAGGCTTACCTAGTCGTAGAGACTAGGTGCCGTCACGATGCCTTTCGGAGGGTAAATCGGGTCGTGACAGCTAAGCTCTGCATTCACTTGCATGGGACTAAGCCCTGTACCGAATCTTGCATGAGACTAAGCTTTGTCTCCATCTGCATGAGGCTAAGCCCTGCCTCCATATTTGCATAAGGCTAAGCTCTCCCTTTACTTGCATGGGACTAAACCCTGTCCCGAATCTTGCATGAGACTAAGCTTTGTCTCTATCTGCATGAGGCTAAGCCCTGCCTCCATATCCGCATAAGGCTAAGCACATCCTTCCATCTGCATGGGACTAAGCCCTGTCTCGAATCTTGCATGAGACTAAGCTTTTTATCCATCCACATGAGGTTAAGCTCTGCCTCATATTTGCATTTTTTTGCCGAGACTAAGCACTGTCTCTCCGGCACTATCTATTTTGCTCTTCTTTCGAGCTAAGCTGTGCCCTCAACTTCACAAGACTAAGTCTTGTCTTTTTGCTTTTGACCTCATATTATTGCATCTCATGGGATGAAGTATCGCCAACTTGTCCAAAGGCGTCATAGTCTAAAGGTATCATCCTCATAGCTGGAAAACACCATGCCATGACCTGAGGATCTCTCAAAGTTGCATATCATTATTCAAAGGCGTCATGGTTCGGAGGCACCATTTTCATGGCCCGAGAATATTATTTCATGGCCTGCGAATCCCTCACTGAACAATTCATGGCCCAGGACATCATGGTCTAAAGACGTCATCTTAACCGTCCGAAGATAATTCTCATGGTCCAAAGGGAATCTGCATCATGTTTAAATTCCCGCACAAATATATGCTCGCAGTATATATTTACTTGCAGGTGACCCGATAAGCAACCTTCACCCCAACGGGAGAAATCCCGCTCCAGTTCCTTCATATTATCTCAAACCTGACCTCTCACCACAACCATTCTTCACCTATTCCAAAACCTCGTGTCCGTTCTTGTGATGACTTCATCGATATATTCCGCTGATGAATCCAGAACTACACACGACCTGATTCCTATAAAACCAGGGATATGTAGGCAGCTCAGAGACCAGAGTGCGGCCTAAATCTCTCAAACCATCTCGCTCAGTCAAAATTGGCCATCATATCTTTACCCGACAACTCTTTCATCCTTTCCGGGTAAAGAGGGGCAGCTGTTGATACCAAATTTTTCCCTATAATATTTTTAAATACATATATACCTTCAAAACTATGCATTAGCATCAATTGATATTTTTCCATAATTTTTACATTTTTAAATTAATTTATCCCAGTATTTTATTTATATAAATAATTACAAAATTGCATCACAAATGAATTTATAACATTTCATGATTTAATTTGGCTATTTATGGTCATATTAAACTCAAAATATTTGCACAAATAGCCACAGTGTTATTTTTGGGTTACAATTACAATAACTTTGTAATTATAGCACATGCGTACATTATTGCATTATTTTATCAAAAAATGGCCCATTGTATTTTAAAATATTGAATAATTATTCTAAAATATTTCTATGCATGAAAATAATTTTTTATAATTTGTTAATTATTTTATACATTATTTTTATCAGTTATTTGGGTATTTAATAAATAACCCCTTTTTATTTCAGACCTGACCTCTTTTAAAACCAGCCCAAAACCCTTTTTTAAACTATCCCAAATCCCTTTAGTCCCAGTCTGCAAACCCCGACCCAATAGCCCCATTTAATCGTGGCCGTTGATCATTTTGATCAACGGTCCATAATTAAACCTACCATAGTTAATCCTAACCTAACCCCCTAACTCTTCTCATTCGTTCCCTCCCCCGCCGTCATCATCTCCCCTCGTCTCTCAACTCTCTCTCAACCTAGCCCTAGCCCTAAACGCCGTCACCGGCGTGGACCCCTTTTATGGTGATCCTATGTCATCCTCCGACCACACCTGGTCTCCCACTCTCCATGGCTCTTCGATTCCATGAATCCTTGAGAGGATCTCAAGGAACTCCAACTGGTTCTGGTTTGAAACTTTGCTTATCAGCCTGTCTCAGGACATTTTTCATTTGTAAGTAATAATCTCTCCTTGTTTTGTTACGAATCTATGGGTTCTTGACCTATTCTCTCATCTCTACTATTTTTTCTGAAAACCCTAGCTCGGTATTATCGATTCTTCTCAGATCAGATAATTCGAATTTTATTAAGTATTTTCCTTCAAAACCCCCTTGTTTTAACTGATTATTTCGATTTTAGTTGTTCTTTCTAAAACTAGGGTTCATTCCAGATTTTTCTTTAATGATTTTTATAAGTTCTCAATGTTTAGTTAATTATTTCTTCATCGTCTTTACTGATTTTCGCATGAGTGTTCAAACCCTAGTTTATTCTGTGATATGCTGGTTTCTTCAACTTTTGTTTCGATACTTTAGTTACTTTCTGTGATACCATTCGTATTGGTTTACCCCATTTTTTTGACTTAAATGTTTTTCCCTGTTAAAACCCAGCATATTTTTGGGGAATTTTGCCCTAATTGAATCTTTAGGGTTCGAACCTGCTTTTCCTACTAAGTGCTATATTTCTGTGAGGTCTTACTTAGTTTAATTTCTATTTATGGAATTTGGGTAATTCTTTCCCGAAAATCAGTATTCTTTTGAAGTTTTTACTAATTACTTCTTATTATTTCACTCTGTTAAAATTCGTGTGCATAGATTTTATTTGTTTCCATATTTATGACTTTAATTGGTCACCTCTGCCTTAATTAATTGTCCATATGATATTGGGATTTCTATTGATTCCTTATTTGGTATGATTTGGATTCTTTGCCTTAATTAAACCCCCTTTGTTGTTACCGTTAATCAATTACCCCAAATTAAGGGGGTCTATTCCGAACTCCTTTAGGTGAATTGATTATGTGATTATGTGACTATCCTTAATTGACTGACTTCTGATTCTTTTACCTTATTTGTTCTACTCCTAAAATGCTATATATACTCTATTATTCTGCCTCTCAAAGACGAACAATTAGTTTAGAATACACACACACACACACACTCAAATTCTCTCTTCTTTCTCTGCTATCTGTGCTAACTGTTGGTCTAGCCGGCTGAAATCCAAGGCTAGACAGTAGAACTCTACTTGCTTTACATTCTGCACTTTGCTTCCTTAACTGGTATGTCTCTTGTTCAATTCTGAAACTCAACTTTATGTGTTCCTTTATGTAAATCCATGCCTATTCCTGCATTAGTTTAATTGGCTATGTATTTAATTATCTTCCTGTTTATTTCTTTACCCAGTATGTTTAAGTTTTACCCTCTCCAGTTCAATTGTTTAATCGAGCATGCCTAGATCTCATTTGTCTTGTTTGCATGTTTGTCCAGTTCTTGTTTACCCCCCTCAACAAGTATGCTCATGTTAGTGTCTTAGACTCCTAATGTATTTGATTGATCCTTGTTGATACCCAATTTTCCCTAAAATTATTTTTCAAACTTTTATATACTTTCAAAATCATTCCTTACAGTAACTGGTATTTTCTCACAATTTTTTCGTATTTTTATCAAATTATTTTCCTATTTATTTAATACTTTATATTCCATAATTATTCATAAATGACATAATTTCAAATCATTTTTGCCCAACATGTTATTTATATCCTACTTAATTCCCTTAGGATTTTATTATTTCAAAAATTAGCCAATATTGTCATCATTTAGTTAATTTCAGAAATTTTTGCAATTATAGCACAAATGTGCATTTGTACCATTTTAAAATCAGTGAATGATCATTTATAATTTTTATATCTTAGTCAATCGCCTTAATTTCATTTATTTGGTCTCAATTTATTTTTACACAATTATTAGCTATTTTATTAATTAATTATCCTATTTAATTGGGTATTTAACGTTTAGCCCATTTTTATTTAAATTATAACCAATTTTAAACCCAACCCACCTGACCCAAAACCCCTTAACCAACCCAACCCAAAACCCACAAATAATCGGCCCAACCCCACACTTGATCTGAACTGTTGATCAAATGAGATCAACGGTCCAAATCATTGTTACCATAATTAAACCTAATCACTACCCCCTCCGACCCCTCATTCTCTCAGACTCACTCTTTCTCTATCTCTCTCTGTTACGCTCTAAGTTCTCTCTAGAAGCCTCCTTTGGCTTCTCTTCTCCGATGGAGTCCGGTAATCTTCTCCGACTGGTTCTCTCACCAGAAACCATGGCTCCTCATCGTCTCATGGATATTTGTCCACTTTGCACCAGTCCAGTGATGCTATGGGGATCTCAGGCAAACCTTGAGCGGTCCAACTCACCTCCCGTGGTCCCGTGCCACTTTTCGGCCTCCCCGGCCGTTTGAGTAAGTTTACAACTTGTTCCGACTTAGGCCGGTGACATCTTTGAGGTTCTTCTTACTTCTATGGGTTCCACGAAACCCTAACCCTATATCTTTCGGTTTATTCTAGATCTACTTTAGATCTATAGTATTACGAAGCTTTTCTATGTTTTTCCGTAAAAACTTTCATCTTTAAACAATCTTTTAATTTTAAAACTAGGGTTTCACAAACCCCTTTCAAAATCGATTTTCCTTTAATTCTTCTTTAATGTTATTCTATGTTTTTCTTTGTTAATATATTTTGATTCAAAGCTTCTTAGGGAAAGTCCAATTTTTAGGTTTTTTAGTCCGTCTTGTTTGCTATGTTTAGCCAATCTGTATACTTCTTCTAGGCTCTCTATGTGCTCTATGTTTCTTACTCTAATTCATGGTTAGGGTTCCTGATACCCTCTACTGACTCTGTGATGTTTTCTTCGAACCTATGATTCTATATGTTCTGTACTGATTTTTCGAATTGATTCCCTTGATTGTGTGATACTTTCCTTGATTATGCCTGATTCCCTGTGATTTCAATTACAGTCGACATTCCCTCGACTAATTTTCAAAACTAAACCCATACTTTGTTTTGTGAATATGCTATCAGTGTGTACTTTCCTTAATTACGTGTTATGAACCTGGTCTTTATTACACACTCCAGGCTTTTACTACTACTGTTATGGCAAGATCACTCTATTTGATTCCTTTCCCTGATTTAACTCTGGTTGGCCCATTTGAACTTGACTCCCTAATTAAAGGGAGTCCAGGCCTTTAATTGACACTGATTGGTTATTATTTCCATAATTATGTTAGACTAATTATTCCTTACCTTATTTTCTTGACTCGTTTTCAGAATCATAAACACACTACCCTCTTTAGCATAATACAACCAATAGATACACGAACACACAAAAAATAGCACTCTTATTGCTCTGAACTCTCACTGGCTTTGCTGCATATTCTCTCTTGTTCTTCTGGCTACTCAGTCGGCTGAAAGCCAAGACTGAACAACTTATTGTTGCTCTATTGCTCTACATACCACTTTCATGTTGCTCTACTTCTCTGCACCTTGCTGTTGTATTCTTATTCCTAACTGGTATGTTTCTAGTTTAAGTTTATAGCATCCAGCTCAACATGTTTTCTGTGTTCAGTATGTCTACTTGCCTATATGATTCCCCTTTTCCTTTAGTCTAACATGTCTATTGCTTTCCCTGATATGTTTCCATCATGAATCTGCCTGACTCCCGACACAATGAGCATGCACCCCCTAATACTCAGTTATTATGTAAATCCTAATCCTGGACCTAATATGTGACTCTGTTTGACACCCCTCAATTTGATGCTGTTAGATTCCTGGCATGAACATTCTGTGATAACTAGGTTGTGATTGTTTAAACCATATAGCACTAGCCTAAGCACTATTTGTGAGCAAGTCTGCCTCTACTATGTGACTTATTTGTCCTCCAGTTCCCCTATCCCTGTTTGTGTTTGCTTCCTAAGCCATATATGTTCTGGGTTGCTGATTGTCCTATTTCTTTCTTCTGCAAACCAGTTTTCATAAAACAAACTCCCATGTTGATTTCTAAAGCTATTTTTCAAAATAGCTATTTCCAGAAGCTACTTTTCAAATGCAACTCTTTCCTAAACTATAGGCACATCTCACTACTCTTAGCTCTAAGTTCTGCCCCTTCGTCTGAGCACTGCCTTGGGGACCATTTCAGTACTCATTGAACTCTGACACACAAGGTTGGCATTCCACACTGCACTTACTCATTCCTGGCTAGGGTACTTGGGTGTGAGCACTGCCTGGGGTCTTCTGAGATCCTTAGAAACTCTGATGCACCTGGTCATGACATATGGCATTGTTGGATCTGAGGACTTGGGCCTAGTGTTAGGTCTTCTATAGTGTAACTTCTTAATTTCCTTATTTATGGAGTTTGTGCAAGGCTGGTCTGTAATAAATAATTGTAAAAATAGTTATGGGCTGGATAGTGAAATGGGCTGGATGTAAAAACAGTTGTCGCTTAGAATTTGTCCTTTAAACCTAGGGGTTCTGCCTAGTACCTACCCTTTAGGATAGTAGTCCTAACATCCTCCAGGACTGATAAGATAGGAGGGGTAATAGCACGCAATAGAATCCGTGACCAACATACACTTTAATTACCTTCATGGGGTGGGATGGGTAGAATATGGATATGATAACCAGTGCACTAATACCACGTGTAGCCCCTCTTCGAGGAGTGATTACTGGGTATTGCATTTATGCGATCTGTATTACTTTAAACCTAGGATATTTTCTCAAATGTTTACTTCTAATTTCTTTTAAACTTTCAACAAAACTCCAATACTTGTTTGAAATCCCCTCTTATGTGATCCTTGCTTGCTATTTTCTTATTGTTTGAATTCATGAAACCATTTGGTCGGGACCCATAATTGTGGATCCTTAGGGGTGCCTAACACCTTCCCCTTAGGATAACTTCAAGCCCTTACCCAATCTCTGGTAATGCAAACTAGTTCATGAGTTAACTACTCAGGTGCCCTAATCCACCATAAAATCGTTAGGTGATGACTCTTTCTTTAACTTCTTCCTTCCAAAGGAGTTGTCCCAAAAAATGTCAAGAACCCGATCTCCGTGAGGAAAGAAAGAGGGCACGACAATCCTAATTGGTATGACTAATGCACCCCTATCTTCAACATGACTATTCCCACGCTATGTCTCTATGTTTTAATTGCCTATTACCATGACTGACTTGCTAAGTCTCTAAATCAGTAGACTCCTAGTTGTTCTGTACAGTTGATACGCTCAAATTACACCTTAAAATAGTGTAAGCGGTCGATTGTAAAATATAATAACCCAACAAGGTTGGGGTCGAATCCCACAGAAAATAATATGGAGGCGATTAGGAATGTAAGAGAATTATCACTTATCGCGCAATGCCAAACAAATAGATTTTGGTTTTGAAAATGTTTATAACTAAATGCGAAAATATAAATTAACCTAGAAAGCAAGTAAAATGATCAATGGAAACAAGAATGAATGCATCGGGAATTACACTCAAGTAATGATCCAATGTATTTCACGATTTTACAAATATGAGCGAGTTTATGTTAATTAGCCACAGATAATAATTCTTAATTACCTTTTTCCAAATACCAATAAGACTTCCTAATTGAATTATTCCTAACCCAATTAAGAGATTAAGAACACCCGGATATGGCTACAAGTAATTCAATCCTATCCCTAGGTAGAATCTATAAAATGAGGGTTAAAATCTCAAGTTCTTGTTAATTAATCTTTCCCAACCCCAAATTATCTTTTCCAAAATTAATTCGGATTTAATGGGCGAGTCCTAGGGTTAGCTAATCCCTTTGGAAACATTAAAGAACAAGAATAATTAAAGTAACAATAACTCACTTCATAAATATATAAAAATTATTCAATACATAAGCACAACAAGGTATTTAATCCACACTTTAAATATGAATATTATTATAAACAAGGTTCAAGTGTTGGAAACAAATACTACACACTTAAATATTCAATACAAATCAAGGAAATAAAGAAGCAAACATAAATGGGTAAGAAATCCTTAACCACAAGGTTGAAATCTTCAACTCCCAAGTGTGTGTGCAAACCCTAGCTTCCACAATTGTTTTTTCTCTTCTTATCTACTCAAAAATATATTTTACAATGCCAAAGATATTCCAAAAGATCTGCCAAGTCGTGTATAAGAATGGTTTGGGGATAAAAATTAGAAATGCCAAAACTGCCCAGAATTCGCCCAGTTTATATTCATCGCGATCGCGTAAAAACAGTTGTGATCGTGAAGGTTCAGTTATTAAAGCTCTATGATCGCGTGAAGACATTTTGTGATCGCGTAGAATCAACTCTCTAGCTTCTGCGATCGCGTGACCATCTTTGCGATCACGTAAAACATTTCAGAGCTGGTGTAATATTCCTTCTCCGCGATCGCGTAAAACTCTTAGTGATCGCGGTTCACATTCTCATTGACTTCTGCGATCGCGGACCAGACCTTGCGATCGCGAAGAGTATCTGACTTCAGTCATTTTTCATCATTTTTTCCTGTTTTGACTTGGTTTCTTCCATTTCTTCTCCAAATCACATGATACCTGAAAATTACCAATAATCCTTAGAAATTGCCCTAGTTTTCTATCAAAATTATACCAAAGTTTAAATATTGAGAGGAGATAAGTTGGTAAAATACCAACTCATCAAACCCCCAAACTTAAACTATTGCTTGTCCTCAAGCAATTCAAAACTAAGAACACATTTAGGCAAATCATCACTTAAGCTCCATGGCATACCAAGTATCATTTCAAGTCAAAAAGGGTCAATTCAAGCTCAATCTAATGACTTTGGTTGGTACCAACAATTACTCCAAGGCATATATGAATCACTAACTTTTTGCACATTTTGTTTCATTTTCAAAAGACCACATTATTCAAAGTAACAACCAAGCATGACACTAAAGATTCAAAATTTGCCTCTCTATCACTATTTTCTTCCCTCGCTCATTCCACTCAATTGAAAATGGGATTAAGTTCACAACTCGAGCCTCATGTACCCTCACACTTTAAGAGAGAATCCCAAACTCGCAAATTGCAATTCAAAACATAGAAGGGATGTCAAATAGAAGACTCAACTCTCTCTCTCACAAAGATATTCAAATGCACACAAGTAGTACCATAGGCTTGCCCTTCATGTATTTCTCCACCAATGTAGACATACTTGGTTCAAAATCAATTAGGACTTAAAGGGTTATAGTTTAGGCTTTTGGTAAAGGTAGGGCACAATTTGGTAAAAGTGACTCAAAACCTCCCTAAGCACTACACTTTTTCACAATTCAAAGTCCACTTCCTTCAAGAATTTTCCACCCTTTCTTCTCTTTTTTTAAATATTTACCCAGTCTTCCATTTATTCAAACTTTCTTCCTTTTTTTGTTACAACTCTTTTTAATTTTTTTTTAAAGAGCCTCCATATCACAACTTTTCCAACCTCCACCCCCAAACTTAGGCTTTTAGCCTATATTCATACTTGAAATTACTTAGGGAGGTATGATTCTTACAAGAAAATCAATAAGAAGCTTGTAACATCGTTGCCAAAGAAAAAGTTAAAAAGCTCAAAAGGGTTGACTATGGAAAATATTCATGGGTAGGAAAGTTAGGAACAAAAATGGTCCAAGGAAGGCCTCATATCATTTTTCAAACCAAGTTAATCTAAGATTTCGCCTTGAAGCATATTTCGGGCAAGTTCTAGACTACAAATGATGCAAAAAGAATTTACAATAAAACCTCACCACACATGGAACATGAAAACTCAAATGGAATACAATCCAAAATCTAATTGAAATCAATAAAACTCAAGGAAGTCATATGTAGCCTAAGAGGCTATTTAGTGAATCAAAGGGCCAAAGTTAGAATCTAAAAATCACAACAAGGAACATTACTCTTAATCATTTATTTATTTTTTTTATATTGCATATACATACATATATATTATTTTTATTTTTATATTAATGACTCATATGCCAAGGTTTAAAATATATTTGTACCAAACAAGTCACATGTTGGCTTATGGGCACAAGACTACACCCCAAAAACCAATTTATTCACCACTAGCTATTAAACTATCTACTTAAAAAAAATTATTTACTTTCTAAAAAAAAAATAAACAAGACTAATCCCTTTAGAAATTTGTCACGCCATCCATCATAGGGAAAAGTCACCCGGTTCAACGAAAATAATTTCCTTGGAAAAGAACCGTGGTAGAAAGAAAAACCAAGAAATTTCATTAATGCTACTATATATAAGCAGAAATAAAAACCAAAACAAGAAAACTATAAAAAGAAAGAGAAAATGTTAACTTAACAAAATACTATTAATAAACTAAAAATATCCACCAAGCTACACAAGTTCACAATCAATCCAAAAACAAAAATTTCAATGTTCCACACAATCATATAAGAGCCACCCCCAACCGAAAATATTGCATTGTCCCCAATGAAACTATGCAAGATAATAAGAAAATGAAGGGGGTGCTCCCTGAATTTCATCACTCATCACTGAAAGAACTGGGTGGTGCAACCTCGAAATCCTCATCCTCAGCCTCGTCCGGGCCACAGAATTTCCTCAACGTGCTCATGATCTTGGTGAGGAACTTGCTCTTCTTATTTTCATATTCCTTCTGCTTCCGCTGCCTCCTTTCAATCTTTCCCAGATTGGCTTTGATGGCCTGTTGCTCCTTGGCAAGGTCGGGTACAGTCGGGAGCCTTGCCTGGCTAGCTGAACCTGTAGAAGTACCCTCTCCGGGTGGTGCAGAAGGAAGGCCAACTACAAGCTGGCGTACTTATGTATCCACGCCATAGACCTGCTTGGAGATGTACCTGAGATTAAGCGGTCCCTGTTCCAGTGGTGTGATAGCTGTGGAAGTCCCAAGAGCAGCTGCAGGATCATCAGATATCTCAATGGTGTCAGTGAACTGGCTAAAGGCGGGAGATGCTACATCAATCCTCCGCTTCTTCTGCGCATTTCCAGATCCCTTTCTTAACAGCGGCTGGATGAGCTTCTCCGGATTCTTCTCCTTTTCTGTGGGCTTTGGCACCACCCCTGCATCGTAGCGTAGCTGGGTGATCAGGGATGGAAATAATAGGCTCTTGGTCTGCTCTGCTACCACCTCTGCTATCTCATCAGCAATGAGCTGCCCTACATTCACCCGGATACCCTCCATGATAGCACATATCACTCTCTCCTTCTCAAGTGTTACCTCAGTCTCATTTTTGGAAGGCATGAGGCGAGTACAGATGATGGAGAGCCAAGTCTTGGCCTCCGCAGTGAATTCTGAAGACTCGATCCTGGAGTGATTCTTTATCCAGTTGGCACCTGTCCATCATGCAAATGATCAATGTACCACTGGGTGCCCAGTTCTTGGGCTCGATTTCGGTACACCTGGTTGTCATCATTAGGGAGATTATAATGTGCATTGATTGCCTCTGGACTGAACCGAATTTCTTTTCCCCTGACAGTAGCCACTAACTCATTAGCAAAGTCCGTCTCCACAGCGTTTGCATAAAACTCTCGGACTACTTCATAGTTGGCTGGCCTGGGCTCTTTTTTTGGAAAACAAAGCCATCCACTTGTTACTAATCGCCCATGGAACTCGGGCCAACGACTCTCAAGGTCGGTCAGGAGGATGCCTCTTTCCCTAATAATGCTTTTTGATAATTGCTTGTCATATCGCTCAGAGCATCTTAGGGATGAGAATGTGTCAGCATCAAAATATTCCTCTGCGGTAGCTTGTGCGATGGGTACTTGAACATTTTCACTTGTTGTCGAGTCCATTTTAGAGCTCAAAGTGCCTACAAAAAAAGTATATATGTCAAACAACCATATGTGCACTTAAAGCATTGCATTTAGAGGTATTTAGGCCAAAGAAACAGGTTAGAAAGCTTTAGGAACAGAATTGGTGAAGCTACTGGTTCGCTATCTAGGAGCTACTGAATCGCGATTGCAGAGAACACAACGTGATTGCGAAGAGTAAGAAACAGCGAAGCTACGCGATCGCGGATCAGTTCACGCGATCGCAGAGAACAAAGTAGGCTTGCAGGTGTGCTTAAGCTAAGCGATCGCAAAGAGTTATACGTGATGGCGATGTGTAATTTCAGGCCTTCAGCAGGAATAGACCTACGTGATTGCGGAATGGGCCATCGCGATCGCGAGGTTCTTCTTCCTCGCCCAGTACCAGTTTACTTAGGCACTTCATCGAACATGTGGTATGCTTCAGTTTACTCATCCATTTCATACCATTATATCATGAATTTTCACCCCAAAATTTCATAGACCTTCACTCTAACTCTCAACCGAACTCACACAGCAAGCAAGCACACAAAAAGAACCCAACAACAACCTTTGACAAAGTAAGCAAAATTTCAATCCCTAAAATTCGAAAATAGGGCTTCCCATCCTCTAATTCACCATAATAATTGAAATTAAAACTGAGCATGGAGGTGGGAATTGACATACCTGGAGGATAATGAAGGAATGATGCGATGGAATTTGAAGTGAACTTCGATTTGTGACCGTTTTGGGGGTTCAAGGGGTAGGGTATTTTTTTCTTCTTTGTGTTTTTTGCTTTAAGCAAATGGGTGTGTTCAATTTCTTCAGGAGTTTTTGAACCAAAAATTTTACCTGTTCATTTCGATCGCAAGCAGAATGTTGCGATCCCGAGGAATTATTTATCTCAAATGTCGCGATCGCGTGAGCTTTCCTGCGATCGTGAAGAGTAAGAGAATTCTCTATTCTCCGTGATCGCGTACTAAATCTTGCGATTGCGATTAATCAATTTTTTGTGAAATTTTCTTATCAGTTATGCGATCACAATTTTTCCTTAGGGGACCCATTTGCGATCGCAAATTGAACTGGAGGCACCGCATACTTGGGCAGTGTGTTGCCCAATATTTTTGTTGCTTCTCTTGAACTGTATTTGGCTACCCGGTCACCCCAACCTGCTCATATCAACTCAAAAAATTCTGAAACTTGGTTGATCGGTTAGAAAAAATATAATAAGCTATTCTATAGTAAAATTCTAAAAATGACCAAAAATTTTGAAAAACGATGGGTTGCCTCCCACCAAGCGCCGCATTTAACGTCGTGGCACAACGCAAATCACTTTACCATTTTTCTCGCCACTTGGAAGATATGAATTGGGCACCTAGCTTGGAATCAAGCTTGTGACCACGGGCGGTGGGGGGTGGTAAATAGATGACCGAGCCAAGCCTTAATTTCTTCATTTTGCACTTTTTGGCTCTCATGTGAGGCATGTCATTTTGCTTTCGTGGTTCCTCAAATTGTAAGATGTATGGTATGAATTTTTCCTCCTCGCAAAACTTCATTGATTCATGTAGTTCAACTTCCGTATCACCACAAAATTCCAATGTTGAAAAATGCTTGGAATGTGCCCTCAAACCTCCAACTTTCAATTTTTCCTGGATTTGACATCCTCATTTTCCCCCGGAATAGAGTCAGTTTCAACCAAATTTTCAATCACCCCGGTTGACTCTAATTCCAGTTTTTCTCGGCATCACTAACACTCATGGAGTCGGTTGGAGGATGTTCAAGGCTTGATTCCTCAAAGTAAGGCTCATTCTCACCCTCGGAATTGGACTCTTCTTGGCTTCCATCCACACTCTCAACTTGAGAGGCATAATGAGCCTCCATCAATGCTTGCATTTGATCTTGCAAAGTGTGGATTTGCTCATCATTTTGAGTCATATCATGTTTCAGTTCCTCGAGTGCAAAGTTATTCTTTTCTTCATTTTCAAGAATGTCCTCCAACATGAGCATCATCCTTTCATTTTGAGCATTTGAGAGTTCTTCTTGGTTTTTTTCAAGTACCAAGGAAGCATTTTAAACTTCAACCTCTAAGGAAGGTTCTTGGCTATCACTCACCTCCAAGTCTTTATGAACCCTTGAAGCTTCAATCATAGCATCCATTTGTGAGTGCAACCTTTCAAGTGCCAAATCATTTTGGAGACTAGTCTCCAAAAGTTCTTCCAAGGAATTTTGCTCATGGTTCCCTTCTTCAAGTAGGCACTCCAACATGAGATTGAACTCTCCATTTCTACCATGCTCACTTCCCTCCACTTCTTCACCCCTAAAATTTCCATCACAAAAAGTAGAATCATCATAGTGGGGTCTTGGGGAAGGGACGAACAAATATACACAATCATACCAATGACCATTTTGGCAACCACACCTATCACAAATACTCCACTCATGGGTTTGAGATTGTGCGCACAATCCATCAGCGGGAGAAATTAAATAATTTTTCCATGAGTGCGGTCCTCCACAGTAAGGACAAGGGTCATCAAAGTATGAACAACTACCATCCGACCAATTTTCATTATATGATTCCATTTTTCTTAATCAAAAAATTACGAAAATAAGCAAGAAACATAATTACACAAATATTCACAAGTTTGGACCAAAGCACTTATGCTTATTTCTCAAACAACCTAAATTACGCCAATTGTTCCCCGGCAACGGCGCCAAAATATGATACGCTCAAATTACACCTTATACTAATGTAAGCGATTGATGTCAAATATAGTAACCCAAAAGGGTTGGCGTCGAATCCCACAAAGAACAATATGGAGGCGATTAGGAATGTAAGAGAATTATCACTTATCGCGCAATGCCAAACAAATAGATTTTGGTTTTGAAAATGTTTATAACTAAATGCGAAAATATAAACTAACCTAGAAAGTAAGTAAAATGATCAATGGAAACAATAATGAATGCATCGGGAATTACACTCAAGTAACAATCCAATGTATTTCATGATTTTATAAATATGAGCGAGTTTATGTTAATTAGCCACGAATAATAATTCTTAATTAGCTTTTTCCAAAGACTAATAAGACTTCCTAATTGAATTATTCATAACCCAATTAAGAGATAAAGCACACCCGAATATGGCTACAAGTAGTTCAATCCTATCCCTAGGTAGAATCTATAAAATGAGGGTTAAAGCCTCAAGTTCTTGTTAATTAATCTTTCCCAACCCCAAATTATCTTTTNTTTCTCTATCAAAAATATATTTTACAATGCCAAAGATATTCCAAATGATTTTCCAAGTCGTGTATAAGAATGGTTTGGTGATAAAAATGCGAAATGCCAAAACTGCCCAGAATTCGCCCAATTTATATTCATCGCGATCGCATAAAAACAGTTGCGATCGCGAAGGTTCAGGTCTTAAAGCTCTGTGATCGCGTGAAGACATTTTACGATCGCATAGAATCAACTCTCTAGCTTCTACGATCGCGTGACCATCTTTGCGATCGCGTAGAACATTTCAGAGCTGGTGTAATATTCCTTCTCCGCAATCGCGTAAAACTCTTTGCGATCGCGGTTCACATTCTCATTGACTTCTGCGATCGTGTACCAGACCTTGCGATCACGAAGAGTATCTGTCTTCAGTCATTTTTCATCACTTTTTCTTGTTTTGACTTGGTTTCTTCCATTTCTTCTCCAAATCACATGATACCTGAAAATTGCCAATAATCCTTAGAAATTGCCCTAGTTTTCTATCAAAATTATACCAAACTTTAAATATTGAGAGGAGATAAGTTGTTAAAATACCAACTCACCAACAATTGTTGTTCCATATGCTCCCTTTAGACCCTGTTCATGTGTTTATGATGTGAAGCTCTCTATGTTCCCAACCCCTTGACCCCTGTTTGTAAAGCTGATTGTTGAATGGTTGTGAGTCTGAGCACTCTGAGTGTGTGTGGTTGTATGTTGAATCTTTGTTCTTTTCATAATTGATTTCAAAATTGTTTTTCACTCCTGGCATTTTCCTAAAATTATTTCTATTCCTGAAAATCTTTTCACTCCTAAAAGTGTTATCTCTACACTGTCTTTACCAAGTTCTTTCAAAACTATGTGAAGCACTCCCACTTCTACTCTTAGATTCTTAAGTTCTGCCCCTCCAGTGTGTGTACTGCCTAGAATCCATGATATTCCTCCGAACTCTCGCACACTGGGGTTGGCCCTTCCACACTGCATATAATCACTTCCCTATTCAAAGGATTTTGGTGTGAGCATTGCCCAGGATCCCTGAGGTCCTTAGGGAACTTTGACACACCAGGACACCTTATTGGCAATGAGACTTTGGCATCCTGGACTGTTTTGAAGGCCTGGTATTTCTAGGTTCACTTTGGGCCTATCTCAGGCTCCCTATAGTATATCTTATATTTATTTATGTAATTCATTCAATTCTGGTATGTAATAATCATCTTTGCAAAGAGATATTGGGGAAATTAGTAAAAGGGTAGGGATTGTTATATGATTTTTGTGGGGAAATTAGGTAGAAATCATGCTTTAGGTTTATACTATGCTTATTTGCATTAGAAATCATGCCTTTAGACCTATATTATGTTACTTGCATTAGATATCATATTGTAGGACTGTTGTGTTATTTGCATTAGAAACCCTGCCTTAGGATAATTACGTTTACTGGTGTTTGCATAGTAGAAAACATGTATAGCTCAGTACTTCATTATCACGAAATTATGCTTCTGCATAAGTCACAATCACCTAGAAATCCTGTCGTTAGCCTACTGTTGTAATCCTGCCTAATAAAAATGACCATTCTCTACGTGCATTAGAAATCTTGTTTTAGGACTGCATTTGCATTTGCTTTAAATAATGTCTCCTAAATAAATAATTGTCTTGTTTATAAAGATGCTTAAAAGAACAGCCCCAACGCCTAGACACCATGTTATAGGATAAAATATACATGAAATCAACTTTTGTATTTCAGCACCTAGACAAGAATGTTTATAGAATGTATTAAAACTCAAACTTTTTTTTTTCCTTTAGTCAATTTCCAGAATTCTGTTTGCATTTTAGACAACATGTTTAAAGGGTATTGCAGATCCACGCCTAGGCAAGCCTTAGGTAATTAAGGTCCTATAAAACTGTAAAATTGTGCTCTGTTTATTTGTGAAATTTCCCAGGTTCAACAGGTTCTAAAATCAGTAGGAAAACTGATTAGCTTTATGTCACTCGTTTTAAAACAATGCTGCATATTCTCTGCTTGTTATGTTCCCCAAGATATCCTGTTCTAGGACTTTCTGAAATCTGTGTTTGATACGTGCTAATTATCTGTTTATGTGTGGAGGTGAACATGAGCCTCTTAATTGTTTTCATATTTGACAGTCCTATATGTTCTTTGTTGTCGCTTAGATTTTTCCCTTCTTAAAACCTTAGGAGAGTCTAGAACTGCCCTAAAATTAGGGGTCCTAAACACCTCCAGGGCCATGAGGAAGGGAAGGGTAAAACACGCTTAGAGTTCGTTAATTAAAACCGCTTATATAACCGCTAAAGGGAGGGTATTTGGGTAGTAAAAGGATATGATGACATGTACGCTAATGCCACGTGTAACCTCTCTAGTCGAGGAAGGATTATCGGGAATTGTACAGATGTGATTCTATAGGCTAATAAACTTAGGGCTTCTCCATATTTATACATATGTGTGCTTGGACTGCTTATCTGCTAAAAAATTCCTTTATTCAGCTTACATATGTGTGCTTTGATTGTTTATCTATTAAATGACTAATTTACTAACTAAGTTTGGCCGGGACCCACCGTTTTGGACCTCGAGGGGTGCCTAACACCTTCCCCTCAAGGTAATTTCAATCCCTTACCCAATCTCTGGTAACGTAGACTGGTTTCATGAGTTACTTGCATTAGGTGCCCTAACACACCATAAATGCGTTAGGTGGCGACTCTTCACTTTCCATAACCCTCTCCCAAAAGGAAGGGAGTTGTCCCAAATGAATGTCGAAACCCGATTCCGCGAGGAAAAAAAGGGGGCACGAAAAAAGGTTTTCTGGATCATTGCCTCGGTCCTATCGTTGTTGGGGAATTCTTTGACCATTGTGCGGTACCTCTCCCAAATCTCATGTAACATCTCATCTCTCAATATTGCCATATGTCCCGGAGAAAAGAACTTTGCTATGAACTTCTCGGACAACTCATCTCAAGTGTGTATGGAATGGTTGGGTAACCTCTCAAGCCAATCTAAAGCCTTCCCTCTTAGAGAAAATGGGAAAAGCCTTAACCCCATTGCATCCTCAGATACATTCGTCTACTTGCTCCCCCAGCACGTGTCAACAAAACCTTTGAGATACTTATAGGCATTCTGATGTGGAGATCCGGTGAAGAAACCCCTCTGTTCCAACATTGTAAGGTTGACATTGGTTATCTGAAAGTTGCCTTCCCTAATCCATGGCAGAACTATTGCACTTGCGTAGCCTTCATTGGGAAACACCTGGTGTGCTGCCTTTGGTGGGGGTGGGGGTGGGTTTGGCACATTATCATGAGTTGGTCGGCCTCTCCTTTGTACTTGAGGTTCCAGCCTACACTACTATTGAGTAGCGAGGGTGGTCGATGCAGTTTTAACCCAACTAGGTCAGGATTGAATCCACAAGGAATTAATTGTTTGAAATTAGGTTTATATCTAAGCTAGATGCTGGTTTTGAGTCTACTTACACTTCCTCAAGTTTTGGTTTGATTTCTACTTCTAACTTTACTCTAAAGATTGCAATAATTGAACCTAAGGACAATATTTTTATTTTTATTTATTAAGTATTTAAAGAGGCTAGGGTAGTGACTTCTACCTAGGTGGATACCTAGCGGGTAGCAAAGTTCTAGGGCAAGCTTGATTCACTGGGATTGTAATATAGCTATCACACCCGGGTACTCACTCTATACCTCTCGGTAGTTTGAGTGATTTTTCCCAATTTGGCTTTCTCAAGTCCAAAGGGGTATTCATGCAATTCAAGTGATATTAGCTCAAGTCGGGTATTACTATCTCTAGGTTTAACCCTTTAATTGGGGCTATCAATTTCTTGAGTTCACCCCAATTCCTTGTTAGCCTAGTTTTCCTAGACTTAGTCCCTCTTTCTCAAGTAGAGGCTAAGTCATAAAGGCATGAATCAATGTTTGCGACCATTAAGTCTATAGTTCTAGCAAGAACTAGGCTAAATACACTAACCCATACACATTCAAGCCCTAAAATCAAATATCCATTAAATACCAACACTAGGGTTGGGTCACAACCCTAGTTATGGGCTTAGCTACTCATGGAAATAACATAAATAAAATATTAAATGAATATAAAATCCATAATATGAAATTAAGGAATGAAAATCTAATGTTAAGAAGTGAATCTAGTACAAAATTTCCCAAAACATAAAACCCAACCTTCTTAGGTTCTCCTACAATACATAACATATATATATATATATATATATATATATGTTATGTATTGTAGGAGAACCTAAGAAGGTTGGGTTTTATGTTTTGGGAAATTTTGTACTAGATTCACTTCTTAACATTAGATTTTCATTCCTTAATTTCATATTATGGATTTTATATTCATTTAATATTTTATTTATGTTATTTCCATGAGTAGCTAAGCCCATAACTAGGGTTGTGACCCAACCCTAGTGTTGGTATTTAATGGATATTTGATTTTAGGGCTTGAATGTGTATGGGTTAGTGTATTTAGCCTAGTTCTTGCTAGAACTATAGACTTAATGGTCGCAAACATTGATTCATGCCTTTATGACTTAGCCTCTACTTGAGAAAGAGGGACTAAGTCTAGGAAAACTAGGCTAACAAGGAATTGGGGTGAACTCAAGAAATTGATAGCCCCAATTAAAGGGTTAAACCTAGAGATAGTAATACCCGACTTGAGCTAATATCACTTGAATTGCATGAATACCCATTTGGACTTGAGAAAGCCAAATTGGGAAAAATCACTCAAACTACCGAGAGGTATAGAGTGAGTACCCGGGTGTGATAGCTATATTACAA
>ML402783.1:77707-123944 GCA_005239525.1 Nicotiana knightiana
TATATATATATATATATATATATTAAAGCAAGAAAGTTTGCACTGTAAAAAACCTTTAAGCTAAACGAAGAGTAACTCATCTTCTCCATGCTCTCAGCTCACGTTAGCTAAACGTGCACCGAGTGTGGCTGCCATGGTTAGGGGCGAGGTAGAGGAAGAGGAAGACCAAAAAAGGTTTGAGACACCGATGTCTAACATTAAAAGCTCAGTTAGTAACAAATCTAAGGCCGGACAGAACATCCAGACACCGGAGCAACACGAAGGAGTAGAAGAAGGAAAGGGTGAAATCAATTCATCAAATAGCTCAGAGATAAGTAGAAAGCTGACTCTAAGCACTTCAATTCAAGCTAAGCAAAGTGAGATGAAAAATACTACTGGAATTGAAGGTAACTCCAATGGAACAGTAACAGAGATGGAGACACAGGTCATGCATAAGGAACTAGGCAAGGAGACTACAATTGAACAAAGAGAGGAAGCTATTGGACCTAGAGATGAAGTGAATCTAGCGGTTAAAGAAGTGAACCCTACAGATTGACGAACGGAGCACAAAATATGATCAAATTTTTTTCAACAAAATCGAGTTTCTACTCATGGAATGTCTCTGAGATATGTGCCTCCTCAGATTATAGATGGGGAAATTGTGGTACAACTTGAGATGCAAGATGTGAAGGAAGCAGAAGAGAGGTGGAGTGCGGTGATAATTGCTTATATTGTGGGTGAAAATCCGGGATATAATGCTATGAGAAGGTATATTTTCCAAAACTGGCTTGATATTGCCGAACCAGATTTGTTCCTTCATGAAGATGGCTATTATGTGATAAAGTTTCAAAGCATATCTGATATGCATAGAATTTTCTATGCTGGCCCTCATACTATCTGAAATAGGCCAATAATTCTCAAGCCTTGGTCCCCATATTTTGACATTAGCAAGGAATTCTTAACTCATATCCCTCTATAGGTGATTTTTCGAATATTTCCAATGAGCTATTAGGGAAATGAAGCTTTGAGTAAAATTTCTAGTGCTAGTGGGAAACCTCTATTTGATGATAAGCTTACCACTAAGAAAACAAGAATCTCATATGCAAAGATGCTTATTGAAGTGAATGTGACTAAAGTTATGCCTACTGAGATTATGGTGATGGATCCTAGAGGAAGAATGTTTCAACAGGATATAATATATGAATGGAATCCAGTGTATTGTGACAAATGCCAAGTTATTGGGCATATAAGTCATACTCATCAAGGACCTAAAGAACAAAAGGAGATACAACCAAAAAGAAGAAGAGAGCCAAAGAAATTTACATATGAGTGGAGAACCAAATGGCCTATTACAATTATTGTAATGAGTATTGAACATGTACAGGCAGAACCAGCTGGTATAGAGGTTCCTAAGGAAAATGGAGTGACAGATAGACCAACAAAAATTGACAAGGAAGGATCCCAGCAATGTTTATCAGAACAAATGCAGCAAGAAAGACAGTATCAGTCAATTGGAGATAAAGTGAGCACTAGCACAGAGGCAGTGGATAAGGGGAAGAACCAATCTTTGGATTTTAGTATTGAAAACTTTCCTATGTTAACTCCACAATCTAGTAGAAGCAGTGCAAAAATAGGAACAACAAGTACAAGTGGAAGCTATACCTTACCTCATGATAGAGGTGGGGGAACTAAAACTCAATAAATGAAGTGGTTAATCTGTAATGTTAGGGGTATCAATAAATGGTATAAGAGGAAGGAGCTGAAGAATTATTTGAACCAAAAATATTAAACTGGCAGGGATCATTGAAACAAGAGTTAAGGAGAATAATGCTAGAGAAATTAGCCACCACATAGCACATAGATGGGAGATGATTAATTACTATAATACTGCAATAAATGGTAGAATATGGTTCGATGGGATTCTAACTACTATTTAGTGAAGTTGATTAAAGCAGAAGCACATGTTGTTCACTGTAATGTCACAAATGCTAAAAATGATCAAGAATATGCAGTTTCTATAGTTTATGGGTATAACACAGTTGAAAGAAGGAAGCAGTTATGGGATAATCTGAAAGAGATAGATCAAATGACAACCATTCCTTGGATAATTGGGGTAGATTTCAATGTTGTTCTGCAATTGCAAGATAGAAAGCATGGAAATCCAGTTACTAAAGTTGAAACTCAAGACTTCATCAATTGTATTCAAGAGTTAAAGCTAAATGAACTTAACTGGGGAGGTGATTATTATACTTGGTCTAACAAGCAGGATGGTGGAGACAGAATATGGAGCAGAATAGATAGGGTCTTTGGGAACTATGAATGGATGATGCAATGGGGGCATATAGCAACTGTGTATGAGCTACCATTTATATCTGATCATGCTTCTATGAGTTTGACATTTAATGAGTGTAGAGAAACAGGAAAATTCCTTTTAAATTTATAACAATATTTCCCGCTCGGAACAATTCAATTTATAAAAAATCCTAACTCCGCTCGAAAAGTTGACAATATTGCCCTCAGGCCCACGTGCCCGGATTCTGAAATTTTTCAAAGATAAACTTTACCCATATCCTCACTAACTCAAATATATAATTTACTCTAAATTTCATGCCTAAATTTGTGGTAAAAATTAAAAATACAAATTCTAGGTCTTTCCACCAAAACCCCAAATTTTCTACTAATTTCCATGTTAAATCTATGCATAATCATGTATTTAACTTGCAATAGGCGGGGAGTCACTTACCTTGACAGTGATGACGAAAATCTCCCTTCCAAGAGCTATAAAAACCACCCAACCAAATGAAAAATGGAGGAGAAATGACCAAATCCCGCTTTTAAAACACTCTGCCCAGCACTGACCCTGCTATGCGATCGCAGGAACGCCTTCGCGATAGCGAAGGCTAAAACTCAGTGCCTCCTTATTCCCTTCTACCCGTTCGCATAAGCCTACAGGCATTCGCGTAGGCTTCCGAAATCCCAGCTCCACGTTCGCGTCTGCTTTGTCGCGTTTGCGATGAGCATTTCTCAGCAGCCTCCAAATTTCCTCTTCGCGATCGCATCCCAACGACCGCGATCGCAATGCACACCAGCTGCACCAGAAACCAGCAGCAACAAACCATGGGAAATGATCTGAAACCACCTCGAAACACACCCGAGGCCCCCGGGACCCCGTCTAATCACATGACTCAGTCCCATAACATCATACGGACCTGCTCGAGGCCTCAAATCACATCAAATAACATCGAAACAATGGATCGCAACTCAATTAAATCTTTATGAACTTTGAAATTTCCAACTTCTACATTCGATGCCGAAACCTATCAAATCACGTCTGATTGACCCCAAATTTTGCACACAAGTCACATTCAACATTACAGACCTACCACAACTTTCGAAATCGAAATTCAACCCCGATATCAAAATTTCCACTTCCAGTCAGACTTCTTAGAAACTTCAAATTTCTAACTTTAGCCAAATAACTCCAAAATGACCTAAGGACCTTCGAATTCACTTCCGATCGCGCTCCTAACACCAGAATCACCATACGGAGCTATTCCCAGACTCGGAATCCCAAATGGACATTAATAACATTGAAATGCACTTCAACCCAGACTTATGAAATTTCTTCCAAAATACTAACTTCCACAATATGCGCCGAAACGCTCCCGGGTCATCCAAAACCCGCTCCGAACATACGCCTAACTCCAGAATCATCATACGAATCTGCTGGAACCTTCAAATCCTGATTCTGAGGTCGTTTACTCAAAAATCCAATCTTAGTCAATTCTTCCAACTTAAGGCTTCTGAAATGAGAACTTTCTTTCCAATTCGACTCCGAACTTTCCGAAATTCAATTCCAACCACGCTCATAAGTCATGATACCTGAAATGACGCTGCTCATGGCCCCAAACAACCAAACGACGCGTTAGATCTCAAAATGACCGTTCGAGTCGTTACATTCTCTGCCACTTAAACATACGGTCGTCCTCGAACGTTCTAAGAACTGCTCTGGAGTTATCTGAAATTGTTGTTTAACACTTCGCGCACCTACCCGTGCTACCACCTCTCAGTTGAGCACATTAGCTCAATCAAATCTGAAGATATCCTCCTTTATCGATACAATAAGCTCAGAACCCAATTCCAACTCCCGAAATTCTCTGCCAGGCCTGTTTCCAATATATAAACACCGAATCAATCACTACACGAGGTACCAGAACACGATTGCATGCCTTTGCTGAATTAGCACCATACACCGCATAATTCATCATTTAACCATAATGACATTCCCTGATCTTAATAGACAAAATTCCACTAATCTGATGCTTCCAATGCAACTCATGACATATATATAGGTCTTGCTATAATGCTTGCGATACCACCACAACAGAGGAGATGTGTAGAAATTCACAACCAATTGCAGAGTTAACCAATCATTGAACCTCTCCTCCCGACTAGAATCATCACCTCATTATGAACTAAGTATTTGTTCTTCAGTGTACTTCACATAATCTTATCGCACTGATCCCTGAACCGATAATCTCGTCTCACCCAGTATGAACTGATCAGACAACAAATCACCCCATACATGACCAACAACCTCACATGATGCCGAAATGTGCTAATAGGCCACGACTCGAACATGATACATAAAGAGATGACTCAGGAAGGGACTACTCAACTTACGCAACTAATATGAACCTTCCTCGGAAAATAGGAAGCAAAACACAAGAAAAGAAAAATAAATAAATATAGGGAACCTTACTCATCATCACACTGTTGCGGCGTGCAACCCAATCCAATTTAACATACCCGTGGCGGCGTGCCACCCGATCCACACATAAAATCCACATAAGGAGATACTTTCCGAGCTAAATTGCTCATTATTACAAAATACTAAATATCGGCCACAAGCATGCTAAGTGCATAATGCCATCCTGGGGAGACTGATAGAGCCATACGCTACAAAAATCAAGCGCAACTGAGGTGTGATATATATACTTTGAATCTAAAGAGCTATCCTGCTCACATAACATCATCACTACGCGGAAATCTCAACACATAGGAAATCATCAAGCCGTTTCACATCTCACACGGCACAACATAATACTACATGAAATGAACGAAGATGGAACAACATCTAATGGTCCAATACCCCTCCATGAGAAGTGCTATACTAAAATGAACACATCTGACTCATATGGAGCCCATAATCATATTTAAATCCCTCCACAGATATCAAGCCAATTCTAATCGCATCGAACTAGGCTAATAGCCTTACCTGGGTCCATAATAACCCACTTCTTCTCATAACGCGCAAGAACAACCGTCATAGCCGGAGTAAAACCCCTACATCCGCAACCAAAAGAACCGAGCGCCCTCCAGGCATAAACTCTCAAACAAGCCATCTTACCACATCCTTCATACTTGGTTCAAACCTTCAATCAATTAAGTGAATGCATGTCACACTCATAAAATCTTCCCGTGGTCACGCTCCACGACCTTCCAAACAAGGTAACAAGTTTGCACATCCACACCACCAATCACACTAATGTTGTAAAGCCAACCAAGAAACCTGCAACCAGAACGCAAAGCCTCTTACACCACCACCGATCTCGGGTGACGCTGAAGACGATACCGGCTTACTCTAAACATCCAAATCACTTTCCTTGCTCATCCGAGCTCGTGACATCCTTGTAAACATCGAACCGCAACCTTGATCCTTACTTCCAAATTTCATTCTATTCACCGCACCTAATGTGCCAATATGCAGTCGCACATGAATCTCGTCATAACTCTTGAACCACTAATAGGGTAAACACTTCATCATATGGAAACCTTTTACTTAACTCCTTCCAAGAGATCCACAACAACACGCGAACGAATCCTCATAATTGTAGAATATGCAAGTCCTCAAGTAGTGGTGTAAACCACCATAACCCTTCCGGAATCTGCCTACGCATAACAAACCAAAATACTTGAATACTTCCGATAAAATCAATTAAGGTGGCCGACAAGCACTCACACGCACCGTCACCAATCACATGCATAGCTTAATCACACTGAAGGAATTGATCACTGCCATAAATATGCCATTTTAACCATGTAGACAATATATCTTCTTCTAATTTATCCTTAACTTGACTTAGAAATAATGACAACTCCAGTCAACACATAACAACTCAATTCGCACTCACCCTGAGTGGCCTTGCATCACAATACCATGCTGTCTCAAATCCCATGAACCACCTCACACCCTCCTAGCGCACAAGCTCACATCCTCACTGATACACCCATTTTGAAAATTCCTCTACAAATCTGAAGTCACTCCCTCTCATTCCTCCCAAATGCTGCACTGCAAGCCAAGAACAACATAGAACACCCCGAGCCTCTTATCATAATCCGCTGTGAAAAAATCGATTCCCAACCATACCGCAGGCTTGAAATCCTTAGGCACTACATTCTAACCTTTGAATCTACTAGGACCGCTGTTGAGAGCCACCCACTCTGGCTTGGTCCTGAATATAATCAACTTCATGGCTTCGCTGGTACCTGAACACCCATCTTGAATAAGCACCTGACTGAATCACTTCCCTTGCAAATTACCTATGTACTAAGCATAAATCCTAAATCTTTCCAAATCCTAAACCTGATTCCATAAGGCCAACCTTTGCACACGTTTATCAAATCCTATGCTCAATCACTACTCATGTCTTCTTCCCTTAGCTGTAATAACCCACTAATATGCCGATGACCAAAATTTTCGCCAGTAGATACCCATTCAACCCAATCGTAGGCGTTGGAACTCTCCTACTTAGCCTGAAGTTGTTATTACACAAATCTGGAACCCACCAAGAATCTTCCTTCATTGTTGACATGATCCTGCATAACCAACTCGCCAAATTCCTTGAAATCTTTCCGTTAGTATTCCACAAGCACTCCGAGTCATTAACCACATTCTCATATCCGACCCCTTGCTGAATAGTCAGTAAAATCCCTCGCGAAAACTCTGCCAACCACGCAACCACTAACCTGCTCACAGAAGATAAGACACCTGCAAAAATCACCAACTGACACCTTCCAACGACACTGTACTGCACAATCTCTACGACATCAATACCCCATCCTACACCCGTTCTCATTTACCAACTTTACCAGTCCGTCCGCTCCTCATGGACATCTACTAAATGCACAACAATATCTTCTAATTCACAGCTATGCTGCATCCTACTTCATATCGAACAACTCCTTCCTGTTGTCCAATCTTCCGCTGAAATAGCCAATATTTCAATTTAAGCCCGTGGACCCAACCACCGTCCACTAAAATTCTCAAATTGCTCCAAACTTCTCCTCAAGATGTGCAGCTATCTTACCACATAACTCATATGCTACGCTGCCACTCTCCCACTTTGGTCAAATTCATTCCTTTAAGCAACTGCTCGACTTCCGTTTCTTACACCTAGCCTTCTAGAAATTCAACCATTGCTTAATACTTCTCACATGTCTTTCCTCATCGTATGCTGCCCAGTTGTCGCCTCAAATAAATATCATTCTCTGTAGCACTTAAACCAGCATACCACAACCTCAAAACTCTCTGAAGATCATCTTCCTCGAGCCGCCTACATTAGAAATACTTATTCAATCCTGAACCACCGCACACCACGATCTCTGACAGCCTCTTCTTCAATACTACTTCACATTACTCTGACTCAATGCAACCGAAGAAACCATAGCACCAGCGAACTTAACACATCCTATTCGATCAAAGATGAAGATGCCACATCACAGATGAATATTCCACCTCACTTGAAAAACACCCAGTCTCATTACTTTATCAAACCGAACCTGATCATTTATAGTCCAATTGTCTTCCCTCCGCCGAAATTAAAATACTAAAATCTCGGAATCCCGCTCTGAGAGACCTCCCTCCAAGTCATTCATTGTCCCGACATATGGGCAAGCATCCTACCATCACATCAATACCGTGCAATAACCAATCATTAGCATTATAGCAAATTTACGCATAGCCTCAAAGCTCTTAGAAGTGCAGCTATCGAGCTGAAATGACAAAATATCCTTCCACAAGGCAAAGACAATAGCCCAATAACTACGCAGGGAGAAACATCCCGCACCCCATCTGTAGTACCATTACAATTCCTGAAATTCCCGATTTTATACAAGCTCTTCGCAACGCGTAAGATTGAGTATGAAGAAACGTAGGCATGAGCCTCAAAGGAATCAAATCACACGATGAGGAATCAAGAAGGGAAATACTCCGAACAACCCTGTAGCCTCTCGAAGATAAGTACAGACGTCTCCGTACCGATCCACAAGACTCTACTAGACTTGCTCATGACTCGTGAGACCTAAGGGAACCTAGTGCTCTGATACCACGTTTGTCACGATCAAAAATCCATTAAGGTCGTGATGGCGTCGGACACCACAGTCAAGCAAGCCAACACTCATTAGTTAATTAAATTCCTATTTTAGTATTTTAAAAATCGTTACTTTTTATTTTATTATATAAAGATCAAATAAAGTTACTGAGTAAACGATGATGTTTTAAATAATTCAATCAAAAACTACATCCCAAAGTCATCCCAGAATCTGGTGTCACAAGTGCATAAGCAGTTTCTAAGAAAAACCAAATTAAATACAATAACCGTCCAGAATACAAATGGGACAGTAAAGAAAGTATAATACATCCGAGGAAGACTCTGTTGGCTGCGGGTCATCTCGAGGGGAGCAGCTCTCTTAAGTCTCCAGGTCAGCCACATCACTGCGTCAAGCGGGGCCACTAGATATACATGTACCTGTGCAATAAAAATGCACAACAAGTCTAGTATGAGTACGAAAACGTGTACCTAGTAAGTATCCCGCCTAACCTCGAAGAGGTAGTGACGAGAGGTCGAATTGACACTTGCTAGAGGTCACTTTAAAAAATCAAGGATGACACTAAGCATGGATATCATAGGTAATTAACAAATAGTGATAGGAAATAACAACTTCTTCCACATTTACAAATTTTAAATCTTCGTCATTTCAGTTGACAACTTATAATTCAAGGCCAACAAACAGTTAAAAATCTCTGAAAGTACTCACCAAATATCATGCGCAAGAAATGCCAAAGGTCGAACGGATCGAACCAACGATAAATATAATTTGTTCACTGCCGAAGGGTCGAACGGCTCGAACCATAGATGCATCTATTACCCCGATCGCGAATCATACATGCGACACGGTCAAATATAAATAATAGAGTTACCCCGATCGCGAATTATACATGCGAAGCAGGTACTCATATAAATAATAGAGTTGCCCCGTTCGCGAATTATACATGCGACACAGGTAGTCATAGATACACACATTCAAACAGTAAACCCGGACTTTATCAGGAAAACGATTACCCAAGGAAGTGATAAATTCTCTTTTAATGGTCACGAGGATATTATTTAAATCTTTTCTAGAAATTCATTTGCCAAGTTCGATAAGGTTTAAACATATTTAAATTTATCAGCAAAGTTACAAGTACGGCAAATAAAACATGTTTTTGGGTCCTAGACTACCCGGACATAAGCATAATAGTAGTTACGCATGGACCCTCGTCACCTCGTGCATATGTAGCCCCCACAAATAATAGCACATGATTGATTATTTCAACTATGGGGACGATTACCCCTTACAAGGTTAGAAAGGCGACTTACCTCGCTCCAAAGATACATAACCGGCCTCCAAGCCCTTCCGACGACTCAAATTGATGCACAACGCCCCAAAACTATCCAAATAACGGGCAAACCAATGAAAATAAATTCTAATACTTATAAAAATTCAATTTATATAAATTCCTAACTCCGCTCGGAAAGTTGACAATATTGCCATCGGGACCACGTGTCCGAATTCTGAAATTTTTCAAAGATAAACTTTACCCATATCCTCACTAACTCAAATATATAATTTACTCTAAATTTCATGCCAAAATTCGTGGTAAAAATCAAAAATACAAATTCTAGGTCTTTCCACCAAACCCTAAATTTTTTACTAATTTCCATGTTAAATCTATGCATAATCATGTATTTAACTTGCAATAGGTGGGGAGTCACTTACCTTGACAGTGATGACGAAAATATCCCTTCCAAGAGCTATAAAAACCACCCAACCAAATGAAAAATGGAGGAGAAATGACCAAATCCCGCTTTTAAAACACTCTGCCCAGCACTGACCCTACTATGCGATCGCAGGAACGCCTTCGCGATCGCGAAGGCTAAAAGTCACTGCCTCCTTATTCCATTCTATGCGTTCGCATAAGCCTACAGGCGTTCGCGTAGGCTTCCAAAATCCCAGCTCCGCGTTCGCGCCTGCCTTGTCGCGTTCGCGATGAGCATTTCTCAGAAGCCTCCAAATTTCCTCTTCGCAATCGCATCCCAACGACCGCGATCGCAATGCACACCAGCTGCACCAGAAACCAGAAGCAGCAAACCATGGGGAAATGATCTGAAACCACCCCGAAACACACCCGAGGCCCCCAGGACCCAATCGTATCACACGACTCAATCCCATAACATCACACGGACCTGATCGAGGCCTCAGAACACATCAAATAACATCGAAACAATGGATCGCAACTCAATTAAATCTTTATGAACTTTGAAATTTCCAACTTCTACATTCGATGCCGAAACCTATCAAATCACGTCCGATTGACCCCAAATTTTGAAGACAAGTCGCATTCAACATTACAGACCTACCACAACATCCGGAATCAAAATCCAACCCCTATATAAAAATTTCCACTTCCGGTCGGACTTCTTAAAAACTTCAAATTTCTAACTTTAGCCAAATAACTCCAAAATGACCTACGGACCTCCGAATTCACTTCTGATCATGCTTCTAACACCAGAATCACCATACAGAGCTATTCCCAGACTCGAAATCCCAAACAGACATCAATAACACTAAAATGCACTTCAACCCAGACTTATGAAATTTCTTCCAAAATACTAACTTCCACAATATGCGCTGAAACGCTCCCCGGTCATCCAAAACCCGCTCCGAACATACGCCTAAGTCCGAAATCATCATACGAATGCTGGAACCTTCAAATCCTAATTCTGAGGTCGTTTACTCAAAAATCCAATCTTAGTCAATTCTTCCAACTTAAGGCTTCCGAAATGAGAACTTTTTTTCCAATTCGACTCTGAACTTCTCGAAATACAATTCTGACCACGCCCACAACTCATGATACCTGAAATGACATTGCTCATGGACCCAAACCGTCAAACGGCGCATTATATCTCAAAACGACTGGTCGGTTCGTTACATGAATACCCTCCGCCGATATAACATGACCTAGGAATGCAACTAAACTCAACAAAAACTCACATTTCAAAAACTTAGCATATAACTGACTGTCCTTCGGAGTCTGGAGAATGACTCAAAGGTGTTGATCATGCTCCTCCCGGCTGTAGGAATAAATCAATATATCATCAATGAAGACAATCATGAACGAATCCAAATAAGGCATGAACACTCGGTTCATCAAGTCCATGAAAGCTGATGGGTCATTTGTCAACCCGAATGACTTTACTAAGAACTCATAATGCCCGTACCAAGTGCGAAAAGTTGTCTTAGGGACATCGGATTCCCTAATCCTCAACTGATGGTAGTCAGATCTCAAATCAATCTTCGAAAATAGCTTGGCACCCTGAAGTTGATCGAGAAAATCATTAATCCTCAGCAACGGATACTTATTCTTGATGGTGACCTTGTTCAACTGCCGATAATCTATGCACATCCTCATCGACCCATCTTTCTTCTTAACAAACAACACCGGCGCACCCAAGGCGAGACACTAGGCCTAATAAAGCCTTTATCAAGCATGCTTATACCTAAGAATGTAGCTTGGGTAGTAAGGAAGATAATTGAGCAAAGGGAGTTTATATTGAATTTACCAAACCTACAAGGAAATGTGCAAGAAAGATTGAAGACTCTACAGAACAAAGATGGCAAATCCATTATTAAGAAGTTATACAACTTACAAACTCCTCAGGGGTAGAAGGTATTCTAAGAAAGGCTGATATTATATCCTTACATACATCCTAGACACAAGTTCAATTTGGGGCTAGCCATACAAAGGAGATTACCAACAGTTGATCGATTGCAGAAAATTGGTATTCAAGTATCTCAAGTATGTGTATTATGTGGTCAGGAAGATGAGGTGTTTGAACATTTATTCTTTGAGTGCTCATACACAAGCAATATCTGGAAGAGATTGCTAAGCTGGTTGGGAATTCAAAGACAAATACAAACTTGGGAAGAGGAGCTACACTGGGTGGTAAATCATGCTAGGAAGAACAAAGGGATTGGCAATGTTATTGCAGCAGTATTTGGCATGATGATGTATAGTTTATGGAGAGCTAGGAATCTGATTAGATTTCAAAATGGACGTACTGCAGTAGATCAGAAGAGCGGTCATTTAGGGGCCTCGTTAGCGACCCATCATTCTTCCCTAAGCTGTCAGAGTCCGATCGAAGAGAGCTGAGGCTTCCTCTTTCCCTTTAAAATAAAACCGGTGAAGTACATATGTCGTGAGATCACAACATATGTTCATATTAAAAGTCATATACACAACAGCTGGAAGGAACACATGGAAGCTTTGAATAGATATCCATAGTTAGACTTCTTCTGTAATTCTGTTTTCATGTTATTCATATTCCTAGTATATTTCTGATTTGATGATAGTAGAATACATGTATAGGATGTGAGATATACATAGGGAGACATCTATGATGTTGAAGTCAGTTAGTCCAAAGATAGTTAAGGAACTGGTCACAGTTCCTATTATGTACAGGATATTTCTGATAAATGAAAATGTTAGTTTATAAAAAAAAGCCTTTATCAAGCAAATACTGCAACTGTTCCTTCAACTCTGGCGGGGCCATATGATATGGAGGGATAGAAATGGATTGAGTGCTTGGAGTCAAATCAATGCAAAAGTCAATATCCCTGTTGGGTGGCATACCCGACAGGTCTGCAGGAAACACCTCTGGAAACTCACGGACAACGGGCACAGAATCCATAGAAGGAACCTCAGCACAAGAATCACGAACATAATCCAAATAGGCCAAACACCCCTTCTCGACCATGCGCTGAGCCTTCATATAAGAGATAAACCTGCTAGAAGTATGACAGGAGTCCTTCTCCACTCCAATCGAGGCAAACCCGTCATGCTAAGGTCATGGTCTTGGCATGACATTCCAGTATGGCATGATAAGGCGACAACCAATCCATCCCCAAAATGACATCAAAATCTACAATATCAAGGAGTAGAAGATCTACACTGGTCTCAAGACCACCAATAACCACTACACACCAATGGTAGACACAATCTACCACAATAAAATCACCCACCGGTGTAGAAACATATACAGGAGTACTCAGAAAATCACGAGGCATAACCAAATAAGGAGCAAAATAAGATGACACATAGGAATATGTGGACCCTGGATCAAATAAAATTGAAGCATCACTGCTGCAAATTGAAACCATACATGTGATAACCGTATCAGAGGCCTCAGCCTCATGTCTGGCTGGAATAGCATAACATCGAGGCAGGGTCCCACCAATCTGAACTACATCCCTGGGACGGCCTCCTGTTGGATGACCTTGTTATTTATCTATGTCAATACCACACAAGAGGGGGGTGATTTGTGTGGTGACCAATTTTTGCGTGCATTAGTTATAGAAGGACCAGGTTCTTCTATGTGTTCCAACTTCTACAGTTTGCGGAGTAATAAATGCGAAATTTAAAGAACACAGCGATGTTACGTGAAAAATACTTGGCTCAAAAGGTGAAAAAACCACGACCTACTTCCCAGTAGGATTTTCCCAAAATCTTCACTAAATCAATGAACCAAACAACATTTACAAAATAAACTCTTTTGTGAACCTAAGGATTAACTATAATCCTTTGTGGCAAACTAGCCTCTAGCTATTTGCGACAAACTTCAAGTTAACTATAACTTGAACACTCAGTACCTGTTACAATTGCTTCTAGAGAAAGCTGAAAGGTACAATTTGTAATCACCTAATACAAATAAACTAGACTAAAAGAAAACAGATGGAACTGGTTCTTCTAGCTGGTCCAAGTAGCTTCAGAGTCGCACACTTAAATCTCACACGAACTGCTTGCAAAATTTCCTTGATTATTTTACTCTGTATTCTTGCTTAACTTCTGATTTTGTGTGTACCTGTACAATAAGAACACTGAACAATATATATGATTTAGTATACAAAGAGATATACTAGACTTCGGATGCTACTCTTCCTTGGTGGAAGAGTTCTAGTTGATCTCAACTCCCTAAATCCTCCTTTATCTTGATTTTGTTCTTACTGAATAAGGAGTCCATTTCCCTATCAATTTGCAACCTTTTTGATCAGGAGATATCTCTTTAGATCACTGATTGTGTTTATCTCCTGCTTGTGCACCTCACGTGCCATTTAATCTGCATATGTCTATGTCTCCAGTGATGGACCTGGTTCAACTCTGAGTTCCTTTCTCAATCTTCAAAACCATTCAGCTTCTTGATCCAACAGACCTCTACCTCTAGTAGCCTATCCTCCACCTCTAACTGCCTGACCTCCACCTCTAACACCTCGACCCCCACTGTCGGCTAGCTGAGTGGGTGGTGGAACACCTGGTGCAGGAACCATGGCACGAGAACCTTGGTGATGATAACTGCTCGAGGCTCGAGGGCGAAATCTAGCAATGTGCCTCGGACCACCACAAGTATAACAAGATCTCAGTTGCTGAGACTGTTGGCCCTGAAACTGACCCTGACGACTTGAGTAACCACCCTGAAAACTCTGGAGCGGCGCTGCACTAATAGGAGCTAGTGGTGCACTGTAGGGCAACTGATCAGGATACTGCATGTGGGAACCACGGCCACCTGGAGCACTGCGAGAAACCTGAAGTGCTCACTGAAACAGCCTAGGAGGATGGCCCCTACCAAAAGAATCCCTGCCTCCAGATGAGACACCACTGAACAGGCCAAAATGACGAGGCCTCTTGTCAGACCTCTGAGTACTCCCCTGTGATAGAACTATCTCGACTCGTCTGTCCCTATTGGCTACATCCTGAAAGGAAATATCACTCCCTGCCTGTCTAACCATCTGTAATCTGATCGGCTAAGCTAGTCCCTCAATAAACATCCTCACCCTCTCTCAGTCGGTGGGAAGTATCATAATAGCATGACGGGCCAAGGTAATGAATCTGGTCTCATACTGAGTGACGGTCATAGAACCCTGCTGGAGACGCTCAAACTGCCTCATATAATCCTCTCTTTGAGTAATAGGGAGAAACTTCTCTAGAAACAAATCGGAGAACTGGGCCCAAGTCAAAGGCGGTGATCTAGCTAGTCTAGCCAAACAATAATCTCTCCACCAGATCTTGGCAGGACCTGACAGACAAAAAGTAGCAAAGTCGACCCCATTGGTCTCCACTATCCCCATGTTCCGTAGAACCTCGTGGAAGCTATCCAAATAGTCCTGGGGATCCTCTGAAGATGCACCACTATAAGTAGTAGTAAAAAGCTTGGTGAACCTGTCCAACCTCCACAAAGCATCAGCAGATATAGATGCTCCATCACCGGTCTGAGCCACAACACCTGGCTGAACTCCCTCAGCTTTCTAAGCTGCTGGGGTCTGAAACTGAGAAGCCATCTGCTTCGGAGTGCGAGTAGCGGGAGTCTGGGATCCTCCCCTAGCCTGAGATACGGCTGGTGCTGCAGGAAGTAAACCTACCTGAGTGACACTCTCCATGAGGCCCACTAGATGGACCAGAGCATCCGGAAGTACCGGGGTAGCGATGAACCCCTCAGAAACCTGAGTTGGCCCTACCGGAGTTGTATGGGCAGGAACCTCATCAGCAAACTCCACATCTGGCTCCGCCATTGGGGCTGCTACTCTGAGCTGAGCTTTGCCCCTGCCTCGGACCCTAGCACGGCCTCGGCCTCGTCCTCTCCCCTTGTGGGGGCTTCCACTGGGGGCTCGGGCTACTAATCGGTGGATGAAGAAGCACGTGTTATCGGCATCTGCGAGAGAATAGAGTAGAAATTCAGTTAGCATTGAGAATTCAGATCGCATGATAGAGAAGAATAGATATGAAGTCATTCCTAACTCTGTAGCCTCTGGGGGATAAGCACAGACGTCTTGTAACGATCCGGTCGGTCGTTACATAGAACCTGCATTATAATTATTGTTATTGATTTGTCATAGGTTGGTTATACTATTCTTGATGTGTCATAGTTGGTGGGCTCGGAATCGGAATGGTTGTAGTGAGAGTTTAGTCATTTAGTCTTTAAAAATAGCCTTAAAATGGAAAAATTGGTAAACGACCTCAGAATGCGAATTTTATGGCTCGAATAGCTTCGTTAGGTGATTTGGGACTTAGGAGTTTGTTCAGAATATTTTTGTGATGTCCGGTGTAGAATTAGGCTTGAATTGGTGAAAGTTATTTTTAATGATTTTCGGTCGGCAGTGGAAAATAGGCTATCGGGGTCGGAATGAAATTCCGGAAGTTGGAACAGATTCATAATGTCATTTTGGATATGTTTGCAAACTTTCAGGTCAATTAGAGTTGTTTTGGATAGTTTTGGCATCGTTGGTGGATTTTAGAAATTTCAAAGTTCTCAAGCTTGAATTTGATGTGATCTTGGTGTTTTGATGTTATTTTGGGTGTTCCGAGGGTGCAACTAAGTTTGAATGATCATATATGAGGTGTTGATATGTTTGGTTGGGGTCTCGAGGGGCTCGAGATGGTTTTGAGTGGTTAATGGGGAGTTTGGAGTGCTTGTGTTGCTGCGGAAGTTGCTGGTGCTGGTGTAACCGCACCTGCGGATGGGTCATCGCAGGTGCGGGCCCGCATGAGCGGAAGAAGGATCCGCATGTGCGATATTTGTCCAGCCAGTGAAAAGGTCGTAGATGCGGATAGGGGGCCGCACCTGCGAAGTCGCAGGTGCGGAATGTGAGTCGCATGTGCGGAGTTAGTCCGTTTAATGAAAATTCGCAGGTGCGGTAGTTTTGACCGTAAGTGCGGTCCGCAGGTGCGAGTTTGAGGCCGCAGGTGCGAAAAGCTTGGACAGAAAGTATAAAAATGAGACTTCGCAATTTTTAACCCTTTTTCCACCATTGTTGTGCGGGTTCTGAGGTTTTTGAGGGGTTTTGAAGAGGGAAATGTTGGTGCATCATTGAGGTAAGATTTTTGGACTCATTAACTCGATTGTAGGTGATTATAGACCTTAATATCAGTGTTAAATTCATGAAAATCAGTAGAAAAAGGTGGAGTTAGGGCTTTAGATTATAAGACCTTTAGGGATCGATTTGAGGGGTCAAACGAACTCCGATTTTAGCATTCTTTATATGTACGGACTCGTGAGATGATGAAGAACATTTTGATATAAAATTTGTCGAGTTCTGAGATGCGGGTTGGGGGTCGGGTTTTATGCTAAAATTGGTACTTTTCGATTGAAATTCATTCCTCTAGCATAATTTGATGATAAAGATCTGATCTTTATAGATTTGCAGTGCTCGGAAGTTGATTCGAGAGGCAAGAGGGTTGCAGAGTAGATTTTCGGGCTAGTTTGAGGTAAGTAATGTCTTTAAATCCTGTCTTGAGGGTATGAAACCCGGACTTTGCATCCTTTCACGGATTTTGGAATGCAAAGATTGGAAATTTGGAAATATATTCCTTTTTAGGCAACTATTGGGTTGCAAACCTGATTTTAAAGCCTATGCTTAATATTATTGATATATTTTGATATAATTTGGGCTGCAAGCCATGTTTGGGTCCTAGTGCCTATCTGATTACCCCTTGGGGGTTGTTTTTACTATTTTCCTCACTTGATATGTTATGATTTCCACTCAGTCTTTTCTTGATAATTGTTTTGACACTCAGAGTATTTTGATATTATTTCTTGAAAATGAAACACTGTTTTGGGTCGAGAACCCGGTATAATGATGGCCCGAGTGGCATGTTGAGAGTGTCTGACTGAATGAGGTTGCGGGCCAATATTGTCAGGATGTTATGATACGAGAGAGGTTGATGGCCAATATTGTAAGTGATTTATGCCATGATGTGGTTGGCCGAGGGCCAATATTGTGAGTGATTTATGCCATGATGTGGCTTGTTATAGTGCTTGGGTTGTAGGAGCCCCTCTGGAGTCTGTACACACCCCCAGTGAGCGCAGGTACCTACTGAGCGTGAGTGATGCCCGCGGGGATGATACTGAATGACTGTGAGGTTGCCCGCTGGGCTAATACTGAGTGGCTGTGAGGTTGCCCGCTGGGCTGATACTGAGTGATGGTGAGGTGCTGAGGGACATTGTTATGAGAAATGATTATGGCTGGAGGGGCATATTTATGATGATTTTACTGAGTTTTTTACTGTGATTCACTTCGTTTTTCAAACTGATTTTTACTGAGAGTTTTACTGAGATATATTGAAATTATACTTGTTTCAAAGGATTTCTGGGAAATTCGTTTTCGAACTTATGTATTTGATGTATAGTTTATGGGGACTTGATGTTTTACTGTTTTCTGGATTGGTGTTTTGTTTTGTGTGTTTCATATTTCTCAGACTGTGATTTATTTTTATTACTACTGAGTTGGCGTACTCATCATTAATCCCTGCACCTCTGTGTGCAGATCCAGGTACTGGTTTGGAGCAGTATTCGTCCGAGTTTGTTATCAGCAGCTTACGGGATTTCGAGGTAGTTGTCCAGCGTCCGCAGCTTCTCCATTTCCCTTCCTTTATTATTATTAGTATTTATTTCATAGACATTGATTAAGACATTAGTAGGGTTAGTTTTATTTCTTAGATGCTCGTGACCATATTTACTCCAGCCTTGGGAGGATTGTTTAGAATGTTATATTATTATTGGGGCGTAAAGACTTAAAGAAATTATGTTATGCTTTGTTGTTGCTTGTTATTGATTATTGAAACATTATAATAGAACGGATAGGTATTTATGTGATGGTTGGCTAGCCTAGTTCCACGATAGGCGCCATCACGACCTGTTAGGATTTGGGGTCATGATAAGTTGGTATCAGAGATTTAGGTTGCATAGGACTCAACGGTCATGAGCAGGTTCAGTAGAGTCTTGCGGATCGGTACGGAGATGTCTGTACTTATCTTCGAGAGGCTTCCGAACTCTTAGGAAACATCTCTATTTTCTTGAACTCTTTCGTGCCAATCTATTGATTCTTGAAATCTAAACTCATGTTGTTTCATTCTCTCACAGATGGTGAGGACACGCAATACCGATCAGGGTGACCAAACACCATCCAGACCCATAAGGGGTCAGGACCGTGGTGGATTTAGGGGACCAGCCCGTGTAGCAGCCGGGACAGTACCACAGGATCCCCCTATCGTTCAAGATCAGGTTCCCACCGATGGTGCTCCAGCGGGACAGGCTCAGGCACCGATAGCGCCTATGGTTATTCCAAGTCTGCAAGAGACCCTGGCTCAGATATTGACGGTGTGTACCAGTTTGGCTCAGGCATCGGCAGTGCCTATGGTTATTCTGGGACTTCAGGAGACCCTGGCTCAGATATTGATGGTGTGTACCAGTTTGGCTCAGGCAGTTGCTATGTCTACTACTGCCACTACAGCTCAGGCCAGAGGAGGCGTTCAGACTCCAGCTGCCCGGACACCTGAGCAGACTGTACAGGATATTCATGCACCGGGGGTAGTCCCAGCCCAGCCAGTTGCCCCAGTTCAGGACTATGTGGTTCCTGCTATGCCTGAGGATGAGCAGCGCAGGCTGGAGAGGTTCATCATACTTCAGCCTCCGACTTTCAGCGGTACAGAGGGCGAGGATGCCCAAGGGTTTCTAGATAAGTGCCAGAGGATACTACATACTGCGGGTATTTTGGAGACCAGCGGGGTCTCATTTGCTACATTTCAGTTTGTCGGTGCTGCTTTCACTTGGTGGGAGGAATTTGAGAGGCGTAGGCCGGTTGGTTCAGCACCACTCACCTGGAAGCAGTTCTCCACGCTCTTTTTGGAGAAGTATGTTCCTCATTACCACAGAGAGGAGCAACGCAGACAGTTTGAGCAGTTGCGCCAGGGAGAGTTGTCAGTTACTCTGTACGAGATGAGGTTTTTCGAGTTGGCTAGACATGCTTCGGAGTTAGTCCCTACTGACAGGGAGCGTATCAGGAGGTTTGTAGATGGTCTCACGTATCAGCTTCGGATTTTGATGACCAGGGAGAGAGTGTCTGGAGATACATTTGAGCAGGTAGTTGACATTGCTCGGGACACTGAGTCGGTTCGTAGGCAGGAGCGTGAGGAGAGGGAGGCCAAAAAGCCTCGAGGATCAGGTAGCTTCAGTGGTGCCCCTTCTAGAGGGCAGTTTCAGCACAGCAGAGGTCGTTCATTTAGACCTCCACAGCCAGTTCGCCCAGCTTACAGTGGTGTATCTTCAGGGCAAGGTCCTCACAGCTCCCATCAGGGTCGTTCATCTTTTAGTGCCCTTCCAGCTCAGAGCTCCGCCCGAGCATCATCTTATCAGGGTTCTTCTATGCATGGTTCGTCTGGTGGTTATCATGGTGGCAGTGGTTCTTGTCAGTTTTCATCTCCAGCTCCAGGTGGTTGTTATGAGTGTGGAGAGTTTGGACATGAGTGGAGGCAGTGTCCCCGTTGTCCTGGAAGTTCATCTCAGCAGAGGGTTCAGCCATCGACTTCAGCCCCGGTCACTTCACCACTACTCAGACAGCCAGAGATGGTAGTCAAGTAGCTAGAGGCCGCCCTAGAGGGGGGGGTCGAGCAGGTGGAGGACAACCACGTATTTATGCACTTCCGGCTAGGCCTGACGCTATGTCCTCAGATGCGGTGATTACAGGTACTATCTCAGTTTTTCTCAGTGATGTTTTGGCTTTATTTGACCCTGGTTCCACATACTCTTATGTTTCATCGTATTTTTCTCACTTTCTGAATATGCCCCGATAGTATTTAGTTACGTCTGTTCATGTTTCGACTTCAGTGGGTGATACTATTATTGTGGACCGTGTGTATCGGTCATGTCTTATATCTATTGGGGGTTTGGAGACCCGAGTGGACTTGATGTTACTCAGTATGGTTGATTTTGATGTAATTCTGGGCATGGATTGGTTATCACCATGTCATGATATCCTTGATTGTCACGCTAAGACCGTGACCCTAGCTATGCCCGAAGTTCCGAAAGTTGAGTGGAGAGGGTATATAGAGCATGTGCCTATCAGAGTGATTTCTTATTTGAAGGCTTAGCGTATGGTTGAGAAAGGGTGTGAGTCTTATCTTGCTTTCGTGAGGAATGTTAGTAGTGAGACTACTTATGTTGATTATGTTCCTGTCGTCCATGATTATCCGAACGTATTCCCTGTAGACCTGTCATGCATGCCACCTGATAGGGATATTGATTTTGGTATTGACTTGGTGCCAGACACTCAACCTATCTCTATTCCACCTTACCGTATGGCACCAGCGGAGTTGAAAGAATTGAAAGAGAAGCTTCAGAAACTCTTAGATAAGGGGTTCATCCGGCCGAGTATGTCATCTTGGGGTGCGCCGGTGTTGTTTGTGAAGAAGAAAGATGGCTCCATACGTATGTGCATTGATTATAGGCAGCTGAATAAGGTTACGGTGAAGAACCGGTATCATTTGCCCCGTATTGATGACTTGTTTGATCAGCTTTAGGGAGCTAAGGTGTTCTCCAAGATTGACTTGAGGTCGGGGTATCACCAGTTGAAGATTCAGGATTCTGACATTCCAAAGACTGCTTTCAGGACCAGATATGGTCATTATGAGTTTTTGGTTATGTCATTTGGGCTAACCAATGCCCCAGCCGCGTTCATGCTATTGATGAACAGTGTGTTTCAGCCTTACCTTGATTCATTCGTTATTGTGTTCATTGATGACATCCTGGTTTATTCCCGTAGACAGGAAGAGCATGCTCAGCACTTGAGGGTTGTGTTACAGAGGTTGAGGGAGGAGAAGCTTTATGAAAAATTCTCCAAGTGTGAGTTTTGGCTTGGTTCATTAGCTTTCTTGGGGCACGTGGTGTCTAGTGAGGGTATCCAGGTTGATCCGAAGAAGATTGAGATGGTGCAGAGTTGGCCCAGACCGTCCTTAGCTACTGAGATTAGGAGTTTCCTTGGTCTGGCGGGATATTACTGTCGCTTTATGGAAGGACTCTCTTCTATTTCTTCACCGTTGACCAGATTGACCCAGAAGGGTGCTCCATTCAGATGGTCCGATGAGTGTGAGGAGAGCTTTTAGAAGCTCAAGTCAGCATTGACCACAGCTCCTGTATTGGTTTTGCCTACTGGTTCAGGTTCTTACACAGTCTATTGTGATGCTTCTAGAGTTGGCTTGGGAGCGGTATTGATGCAGTACGGTAGAGTGATTGCCTACGCGTCTAGACAATTGAAGGTGCACGAGAAGAATTACCCAGTGCACGATTTTGAGTTAGCTGGCATTGTTCATGCCTTAAAGATTTGGCGCCATTACTTGTATGGGGTACAGTGTGAGATTTCCAGTGACCATCGTAGCTTGCAGTATCTGCTGAGGCAGAAGGATTTGAATTTGCGGCAGAGGAGATTCTTAGAGCTTCTCAAGGATTATGACCTTACTATTTTGTATCATCCGGGGAAGGCCAATGTAGTGGCTGATGCCTTAAGTCCCAGGGTCGAGAGTTTGGGAAGTCTAGCATACCTTTCAGCAGCAGAGCGACCTTTAGCACTTGATGTTCAGGCTTTGGCGAGTCAGTTGGTGAGATTGGATTTGTCAGACCCTCCGCGGTTATTAGCTAGCATGGCTTCTCGATCTTCTCTTTATGATCAGATTAGAGCTCGGCAATATGATGATCCACATTTGTTAGTACTTCAGGATAGGGTCCGTCGGGATGATCCCAGGGATGTGACTATTGGTGATGACGGTGTTATGAGGATGCAGGGCCGTATTTGTGTGCCCAATGTGGATGGTATTCGAGAGTTGATATTAGCAGAGGCTCACAGCTCGCAGTATTCCATTCATCCGGGTGCCGCGAAGATGTATCAGGATCTGAAACAGCAGTATTGGTGGAGGCAGATGAAGAGAGATATTGTTGAGTATGTAGCACGGTGTCTCAACTGCCAGCAAGTCAAGTATGATCACCAGAGACCAGGTGGATTACTTTAGAGGTTAGATATTCCGGAGTGGAAGTGGGAGCGGATTACTATGGACTTTGTAGTTAGGCTTCCACAGAATTCGAAGGGTTTTGATGCTATTTGGGTCATTGTGGATAGATTGACCAAGTCCGCGCACTTCATTCTTGTTGGTACTTCTTATACTTCAGAGCGATTAGCTGGTATTTACATTAAGGAGATTGTCCGATTGCATGGAGTTCCGGTTTCTATTATTTCTGACAGAGGTACTCAGTTCACATCTCAGTTTTGGAGGGTCGTACAGAGAGGTATGGGTACTGATGTAGAGTTGAGCACTGCATTTCATCCTCAGACCGACGGGCAGTCGGAACGGACTATTCAGATTTTGGAGGACATGTTACGGGCTTGTGTGATTGATTTTGGTGGTTCATGGGATCAGTTTCTGCCACTAGCGGAGTTTGCATATAATAACAGCTACCAGTCCAGCATTCAGATGGCCCCGTATGAGGCTTTATATGGTAGGAGGTGTAGATCTCCGGTTGGTTGGTTTGAGCCTGGTGAGGCTAAGTTATTGGGCACATATTTGATTCAGGATGTGTTGGAGAAGGTGAAGTTGATTCAGGAGCGACTTCGCACTGCGCAGTCTAGGCAGAAGAGTTAAAGGGACCGGAAGGTCCGGGATGTGTCTTTTATGGAAAAGGTACTGCTGAAAGTATCACCCATGAAGGGTGTTATGAGGTTCGGAAAGAGAGGAAAGCTGAGCCCACGTTTTATTGGTCCTTTTGAGGTACTTCAGAAAGTTGGAGAGGTGGCTTATAGACTTTCCTTTCCACCCAGCCTATCAAGTGTTCATCCGGTATTTCATGTGTCGATGCTCAGGAAGTATGTTAGTGACCCGTCTTATGTGTTAGACTTCAGCACAGTTTAGCTCGAGGGTGATATGTCATATGAGGTAGAGCCAGTAGCAATTCTGGATTGTCAGGTTAGAAAGTTGAGGTCTAAGAATATAGCTTCAGTGAAAGTATAGTGGAGAGGTCAGCCAGTGGAGGAGGCTACTTGGGAGACCGAGCGAGAGATGTAGAGCAAATATCCTCACTTGTTTGAGACTCCAGGTACGTTTCTAGACTCGTTTGAGGACAAACGTTTGTTTAAGAGGGGGAGAATGTAACGACCCGGTCGGTCGTTACGTAGAACCTGCATTATAATTATTGTTATTGACTTGTCATAGTTTGGTTATACTGTTCTTGATGTGTCAGAGTTGGTAGGCTCGGAATCGGAATGATTGTAGTGAGAGTTTACCCATTTAGTCTTTAAAAATAGCTTTAAAATTGGAAAAGTCAACCGAGAGTTGGCTTATTGGTAAACGAACTAGGAATGCGAATTTTATGGCTCGGATAGCTTCGTTAGGGGATTTGGGACTTAGGAATGTGTTCAGAATATTTTTGTGATGTCCGGTGTAGAATTAGGCTTGAATTGGCGAAAGTTAGTTTTTGGTGATTTCCAGTCGGCAGTAGAAAATAGGTTGTCGGGGTCGGAGTGAAATTTTAGAAGTTGGATCAGATTCGTAATGTCATTTTGGATATGTTTGCAAAATTTCAGGTCAATCGGAGTTGTTTTGGATAGTTTCGGCATCGTTGGTGGATTTTAGAAATTTCAAAGTTCAGGCTTGAATCTGATATGATCTTGGTGTTTTGATGTTATTTTGGGTGTTCCGAGGGTGCAATTAAGTTTAAATGATCATATATGAGGTTTTGGTATGTTTGGTTATGGTCCCAAGGGGCTCGGGATGGTTTTGAGTGGTTAACGGGGAGTTTGGAGTGCTTATGTTGCTGCAGAAGTTGCTGGTGCTGGTGCAACCGCACATGCGGATGGTTCATCGTAGGTGCAGGCCCGCAGGAGCGGAAGAAGGCTCCGCAGGTGCGAGATTTGGCTAGCCAGGGAAAAGGTCGCAGATGCGGATAGGGGGCCGCACCTGCGAAGTCGCAGGTGCGGAATGTGAGTCGCAGGTGCGGAGTTGGGCCGTTTCATGAAAAGTCGCAAGTGCGGTAGTTTTGATTCGAGAGGCAAGTGAGTTGCAGAGTAGCTTTTTGGGCTAGTTTGAGGTAAGTAATGTCCTTAAATCCTGTCCTGAGGGTATGAAACCTCGGACTTTGCATCCTTTCACGGATTTTGGAATGCAAAGATTGGAAATTTGGAAATATATTCCTTTTAGGAAACTATTGAGTTGCGAACCCGATTCTAAAGCCTATGCTTAATAGTATTGATATATTTTGATATAATTTGGACTGCAAGCCATGTTTGGGGCCTAGTGCCGATCTGATTACCCCTTGGGGGCTGTTTTTATTATTTTCCTCACTTGATATGTTATGATTTCCACTCAGACTTTTCTTGATACTCAGAGTATTTTGATATTATTTCTTGAAAATGAAATAATTTTTTGGGTCGAGAACCCGGTATAATGATGGCCCGAGTGGCATGTTGAGAATGTCTGACCAAGTGAGTTTGCGGGCCAATATTGTAAGGATGTTATGATACGAGAGAGGCCGAGGGACAATATTGTGAGTGATTTATGCCACGATGTGGCTGGCCGAGGGCCAATATTATGAGTGATTTATGCCATGATGTGGCTTGTTATAGCGCTTGGGCTGTAGGAGCCCCTCCGGAGTCTGTACACACCCCTAGTGAGCGTAGGTACCTACTAAGTGCGAGTGATGCCCGGGGGGCTGATATTGAGTGACTGTGAGGTTGCCCGCTGAGGTGATACTGAGTGACTGTGAGGTTGCCCGCTGGGCTGATACTGAGTGATGGTGAGGTGCTGAGGGACAATTTTATGAGAAATGATTATGGCCCGAGGGGCAAATTTATGATGATTTTACTAAGTTTTTGACTGTGATTCACTTCGTTTTTCAAACTGATTTTTATTGAGAGTTTTACTGAGATATATTGAAATTATACATGTTTCAAAGGATTTCTGGGAAATTGGTTTTCGAACTTATGTATTTGATGTATACTTTATAGGGACTTGATGTTTTACTGTTTTGTGGATTGGTGTTTTGTGTTGTGTGTTTTGTATTTCTCAGACTGTGATTTATTTTCATTACTACTGAGTTGGCATACTCATCATTACTCCCTGTAACTCCGTGTGCAGATCCAGGTACTGGTTCGGAGCAGTAGTCGTCCGATTTCGTTATCAGCAGCTTACGGGATTTCAAGGTAGTTGTCCAGCGTCCGCAGCTTCTCCATTTCCCTTCCTTTATTAGTATTAGTATTTATTTCATAGACATTGATTAAGACATTAGCAGGGTTAGTTTTATTTCTTAGATGATCGTGACCATATTGAAACCAGTCTTGGGAGGATTGTTTAGAATGTTAGATTATTATTAGGCGTAAAGACTTAAAGAAATTATGTTATGCTTTGTTGTGCTTGTTATTGATTATTGAAACATTATAATAGAACGGATGGGTAGTTATGTGATGGTTGGCTAGCCTAGTTCCACGATATGTGCCATCACGACCTGTTAGGATTTGGGGTCGTGACACGTCTCCTACCGATCCCTCAGACTCTACTAAGATTGTCCGTGAATTGTGAGACCTAAGAAACCTAGTGCTCTGATACCAACTTGTCACGACCCGAATTTCCCACCGCCGGGACCGTGATGGTGCCTAACATTGAACCCGCTAGTCAAGCCAACGTTACTGATTAATTATCTTATTCATTTATCTTTAACAGTTTACCAGACTTTATAATAAAATCACAGAATTTAAAATACGAGATAACATGATTCAACAGTTTGATATAATACTAATACGAAATCCAGAACCAAAGTACTCCCAGAACAAGTGTCACAATCTCACGTACTATCTATGAATACTACAAATAGGAGGTAGTGAAACAGCTATAACCAATATCACTTAGTTACTTAACTTCACGTAATAATTCTTAACTTGAACCAATACTCAACAATGATCAATACCAAAGAAATACCACCAACATGGATAATTATCAAATTAAACTCAAGTAATGTTTGATGAAAAATCACATAAATCACAATATTCGGCTCACGGAAATGCTTGACTCCAACGTATAGATACTATTCACCACACCTATACGTTGCACATTACACTAACACGTAGAAAATAAGACACCATACCTATTCCCTCAAGCTAAGGTTAAGCCAAACACTTACCTCGAATTTCACGACTAAACTCAAGCCTCAATTACCACTTTCCCTTTAGAATTCGCCTCCAATTTGATTGTATCTAGACATAATTAGCTTAACAATATCAATAAATACTAAATAACTCAACCCCAATTCTTAATTATGAGTTTTCCATCATTCTTCCCAAAAAGTCAAAAATCGACCCCAGACCCGCTTGGTCAAAACACGAGGTTCGGACCAAAACTCGATCACCCACTCACCCACGAGCCCGAATATGTAATTAGTTTCGATTTGCAAATCCCTAATTCTCCTAAAATCCCTAATTTCTACCCTTGAAGAACAAGATTTAGGCCTAGAAATCTAATGGGTGTTAATAGAAAATGAAGAAAATGAGATACAGCAAACTACAACAGATTTTCTAAGTCCAAAAACACTCTGACGCCTATCTGAAACTCACCTGAGCCCTCAGGTGTGATGACTCAAGAGGTCATTTTATGAATTTTGACTCCGTTCTAGGCTTAATAGCCCTAAAAAGACTAATTTTAAATACGTCGATTTGCGTGTGCAGTCCGGTCGTGAAACCGGAAACCTTTTATGTGAAAATATAAGAAATAATGATTTCTAGAATTTAAATTGGATAAAAGTTGACTTTGGTCAATATTTTGAGTAAACGGACCCGGATCCGTGTTCCGACGATCCCAGGAGGTCCGCAGTAAAATATGGGACACGTGTGTATGCCCAAAAATAAATTCCGAGGTGCCAAGCCTTAGAAATTAAATTTTTGAAAGAAATTGTTTTGATGAAATATTTATGAAATAAAGAAAAGAATTAATGATTGAAATTAATGGTATCGGGCCCTTATTCTGGTTCCGGAGCCCGGTACAGGTTTGTTATGATGTTTAAAGGTTAATTGTGAAATTTGGTGAAAAACGGAGTTCGTTTGACGTGATTCGGACGTCTAGTTGAAAAGTTATGAACTATAAGAGTTCTTGATGAAAATGATGAGTTTTGAAGTTTAATTCATAGTTTTACGTGTTATTTTCATCATTTGATCGCACGAGCAAGTCTGTATGATGTTATTAGACTTGCGTGCATGGTTGGTTTAGATCTCCGAGGGCTCGGGTGAGTCTCGGATAGGCCACGGGATGTTTTGAACTTAAGAAAAATTGCTGGTTTTCTATTTTCTGGTGCCCAGTAAATTAGTGCTACGCGATCGCATAACCTTCTCCGCGATCGCATAGTGTAGATCGTGGGGGTCGTTTTTTGTTTTATGCGATCGCAGAGCTATATCCGCGATCGATAGTGTTAATTTGCTGGGGGACAACTTTTGTTCTATGCAATCGCATAAATTCTTCCGCGATCGCATAGTGAAAATTTCAGGGGGTATTTTTTATCCTATGCGATCGCATCCCTTCTTCCACGATCGCATTGAAGGTCGGCCCAGTCATATAAATACACTGTTAAATACGGACAGAACCTATTTTTCAACCATTTTTCGAACTACCATGCCCTAGAGACGATTTTCTTCACCAAGGTTCATCCCCAAAGTATTGGTAATTAATTCTAAACTTTGTTCTTTCAATTCCTTACTGTTTTTCATTACATTTAAAGCAAAAACTAATAATTTTCATGGTAAAAATTGAGGGTTTGGGTAGAATTAGGTATATTATTAAAAATCGAATTGAGGTCGGATTTCAAAACTAATAGTATATTTGGGTTCGTGGGTGAATGGGTGAACGTAATTTGGTTCCCTGAGTTTAGACCAAGCGGGCCTGGGTCGGATTTTCACTTTTTTTGAGAAAACTTAAGAAAAATTATGTTTTTCAATAAAGTTAGTTCCTTTAGCATTAGTTGATGATATTGAGTTAATTATGATTAGATTCGAGCAAGTTAGAGCAAGATTCTAAAGGAAAAGCTATAATTGAGCAGTGAGTGGCCTACGAAATGGAGGTAAGTGTTTGGTCTAACTTTGAATTGAGGGAATAGGAATCCCCACTTATTTTATATGTGAATTTGCATGTGTGTGCTGTATAGGTGAGGTGACGAGTATCTATGCACCACCAAATGGTCTGTTAAACATGATCCTTTTCCCGTTCCCAATTTAATTGATTCTTGTCTTAATTGTTCTATGTTCATTTTTGTTTCTATGATTACTTGGCCTTGTTTTTTATCGTCAAATATTGTTGTGGTTATTTTGGAAAGAGTATTGGTTGTTTTGGCTGGTTCCCTTGTGGCATAAAACGGTTGAGAGGTTTGGCATTGTTTTTACGAGATATACATACATACATATATATATATATATATCCTATTGGTTTCATGGTTGAGAAGTTATTGATGATGTTTATGAGAAAAATATAGTTTCTTATTTATAATTGTTGAGACAAAAATATTGTGAAAGGATTGGCCTAAATTGTGAAATTCATGAATAAATTGATATGAGATATCTGGTGGAAACGGGTTGCACGCCGCAACAAGGAGTGATAAGGGTGGAGAGGTGGGATCGGGTTGCACGCCGCAATAGGAGTAATAAGGGTGATATATTTAGGGAAGAGCAATAAGGGTGGACAGGTGGGAGCGGGTCGATAAGGGAGGACATTTATATTTTTACTGATTTTTAAAGAAAATAAAGATTTGAAAAGCTTAAATGTTTATCTTACTATTTTTCATATTTTGGCACTACTTTTATTTAAAGTTAAAGTTTGGAAACTTGGAAATTTATTTGAGAATTGGTTATAGCTGGGACCTGGAATAAGGCAGCTGAGTATTTTATTGTTGTTGCAGTACTTAATTAGTTGTTTAGATTTCCTTCTTGCTTTATATATTATTGTCACATGTTATATTGTTTATGCCCCGCCATAGCCTCGTCACTATTTCGTCGAGGTTAGGCTCGGCACTTACTAAGTACATGGGGTCGGTTATACTGATACTACATTCTGCACTCTTTTGTGCAGATCCAGGTTCGGGGAAGCGGTAGAGATAATTAGAGCGGCTATTCAGGTACTCGGAGACATGAGGTATATCTGCCGGCGTTCGCAGATCCCGAGAGTCTTCTCCTATTTTTTATAAAACTATTTTATTATATTCAGGATAGTTGTACTATTTCTTTCAGCCCAGTATTTGTAGTATTCTTTAGTAGTTCGTGAATTGTGACACCAGACTCTGGGGTAGTTCTAGATTTATTTATGTAATTAGTTTGTGGCTCGATTTAACGCATTGTTTATTATTTTATATTTGGAACTATTTATTGAAAGCCATTAGATCAAGTTTAATTTAAAAAAAAATTATTCTGTTTAAATGGTTAATTAAAGGAAATAGTTAAGTGAACTCTAACATTGGCTTTCCTAGCAAGTGTGGTGTTAGGCGCCATCACGATCCCTAAGGTTGGGAATTTGGATCGTGACAACTTGGTATCGGAGCACTAGGTTGCTTAGGTCTCACAATTCACGAACAAGCTTCGTAAAGTCTGAGGATCGGTACGGAGACGTCTGTACTCATCTTTCGGAGGCTATTGAGTTAGGAAACAACTCCATTTTTATTTCTACTCTATCGTGCGATTCTTGTATCCCAAATACTGACTAGATTCTTCTATTCTCTCGCAGATGGAGAGAACACGTACTTCATCTTCCGCTGACCAGCATTCCGGTCCTCCAGCAGCAGCAGCTCCTACTAGGGGTAGAGGCCGAGGAAGGGGTAGGACTCAGCCCATTGCTCAGGCAGCAGCCCCAGCTGCAGAACCCCAGATTAGATTGATGAGGGGGTTCCAGCTCAGACTGTTCCAGCAGGACCGACTCAGGTTCCCGAGGGGTTTATTGCTACCCCGGTTCTTCGGGATGCTTTGGTCCGTTTAGTGGGCTTGATGGAGGGTGTGGCCCAGACGGGCACATTCCCTGTTGCTGCAGTCGTATCTCAGGCTGGAGGCGGGGTCCAGACTCTTGCCACCCACACTCCAGTCCAGACTACTCCTCAGGTTCAGACCCCAATAGCCAATCCCGTTGGGGTCATTCAGCCAGTTGCAGTAGTGCCGCCCGTTAATGGGGCAGCTATGTCTACCGATTCTTTATGGAGATTGGACAGGTTCATTAAGTTATTTCCTGTTCACTTCAGTGGTGCTACTTCAGAGGACCCTCAGGAATATCTGGATAGATGTCATGAGGTGTTGCAAAAAATGGGTATTTTGGAGACCAATGGGGTCGATTTTGCTGCTTTTCAAATGACTGGTTCCGCCAAGAAATGGTGGAGGGATTTTTTGTTGACTAGACCAGTTGGATCACCTGCTCTGACTTGGGATCAGTTCTCTCATCTGTTTTTGGATAAGTTATTGCCTGTTACTACTCGAGAGGATAAGCGTCGTCAGTTTGAGCGAGTTCAGCAGGGCAGCATGACATTGACCCAATATGAGACTCGTTTCGTGGATTTGGCTAGACATGCCATTCTTTTATTGCCCACAGAGAGGGAGAGGGTCAGACGGCTTATTGATGACCTTGCTCAGCCCATTAGGTTGCAGATGTCCAAGGAGACAGGGACCGAGATTTTTCTTCAGGATGCTGATATTATAGCTAGGAGGGTTGAGTCAGTTCTTGGGATGGGAGGTCAGGGGTCAGACAAAAGACCTCGCCATTCCGGTAGATTGAGTGGTGCCTCGTCTAGGGGCGGAGATACTCAGAGTAGAGGCCATTCTTCCAGGCCATTTAATTCAGCCCTTCAGACGTCCCATGGTGCTTCAGGAGGTCGTAGCTCTTACTTGCCTTATCCTGATCAGTCAGCCCCGATTAGAGCACCTCCTCTTCAGAGTTATTATCGTGGTCAGCCGGTTTGTCAGGGTCAGCCTCAGTATCAGGATGGTTGTTATGAGTGTGGTGAGTATGGCACACTCGGAGGTCTTGTCCTAAATTCTTGGGTAATCAGCCTCAGTATCAAAATTCTCGTGCCATAGTTCCGGCACCAGCTGCAGCACCACCGTCCCAGCCAGCCAGGGGTAGGGGTCAGGTAGTCAGAGGTAGAGGTCAGAATGTTAGAAGTGGAGGTCAGCATGCTAGAGGTGGAGGCCAGCCCGCTAGAGGTGGTGGCCAGCCCGTTAGAGGTGGAGGACCAAATGTCAGGGGTCCTCCTGGTGATGCAGTATAGGGTGGTGGGGCCCAGCCCCGACTATATGCATTTCTAGCCAGGCCTGAGGCAGAGTCCTCTGACCTGTTATTACAGGTATCATTTCAGTTTGTGATAGAGCTGCTTCAGTTTGGTTTGATCCGGGGTCTACTTACTCATATGTTTCATCCTATTTTGCCTCATATTTGAATGTGCCCCATAATACCTTGAGTGTTCCTATTTTTGTGTCTACACCGGTGGGGGATGCTATCGTGGTAGATCGAGTATACCGTTCGTCCGTGGTAGTCATAGAAAGTCTTGAAACTAGTATGGATATTTTACTTCTAGACATGGTTGATTTTGATGTTATATTGGGCATGGATTGGTTGTCACCCTATTATGCCATCTTAGACTATCACGCCAAGACAGTTACCTTAGCATTTCCAGGGTTTCCTCGATTAGAATGGAAAGGGACCCATGGTCATTCTCCTACGGGTAATTTTATATGCCAAGGCTCACCGCATGGTGGAGAAAGGGTGATTGGCTTATTTAGCCCATATTCATGATTCTGATGCCGAGGTTTCTTCTATAGAGTCAGTTCCTATCGTCCGTGAGTTTCCTGAGGTATTCCCTGCAGACCTTCCGGGTATGCCACCCGACAGGGATATTGATTTCTGTATTGATGTGGCTCTGGGCACTCAGCCCATTTCCATTCCTCCATATCAGATGGCCCCACCAGAATTGAAAGAATTAAAAGAACAGTTGCAAGACTTGCTAGATAAGGGTTTCATAAGACCCAGTGTCTCACCTTGGGGTGCACCAATTTTGTTTGTAAAGAAGAAAGATGAGTCGATGAGAATGTGTATAGATTACCGGCAACTGAATAAAGTTACTATCAAGAATAAATATTCGTTGCCGAGAATTGATGGCCTATTTGATCAGCTTCAGGGTGCTAGAGTATTTTCAAAAATTGACTTGAGGTCAGGCTATCATCAGCTGAAGATTAGGGCGTCCGATATTCCTAAGACAACCTTTCATACGAGGTATGGGCATTATGAATTTTTGGTTATGTCTTTTGGGCTGACTAATGCTCCAGCAGCCTTTATGGACTTAATGACTCGGGTTTTCAAGCCCCATCTGGACTCTTTCATGATTGTGTTCATTGATGACATTCTTATATACTCCCGCAGTCGGGAAGAGCATGAGCAGCATCTCCGTATATCACTCCAGACTTTGAGAGATAATCAGTTGTATGCCAAGTTTTCAAAATGTGTGTTCTGGTTAGATTCAGTAGCCTTTTTTGGGTCATATTATATCAGCGGAGGGTATTTAGGTTGATCCTAAGAAGATAGAGGCAGTCAAGAACTGGACTAGACCCACTACAACTACGGAGATTAGGATTTTCTTGGGTTTGGCGGGTTACTACCGTCGTTTTGTGGAGGGGTTCTCGTCCATAGCAGCCCCAATGACTAAATTGACTCAGAAAGGTGCCCCATTTAAATGGCCAGATGAGTGTGAGGCGAGCTTTCAGAAGCTCAAGACAGCCTTGACTACAGCTCCGGTGTTGGTATTACCATCAGATTCGGGTTTTTTCACGATGTATTGTGATGCTTCTCGAGTTGGCCTTGGAGCAGTATTGATGCAGAAGGGCAAGGTGATTGCGTATGCGTCTCGTCAGTTGAAAGTCCATGAGAAAAATTACCATGTTCATGACTTAGAGTTGGCATCCATTGTTCATGCTTTAAAATTTTGGAGGCATTATCTTTATGGCCTGCCGTGTGAAATTTTTACTGACCATCACAGCCTCCAGTACTTATTCAAGCAGAAAGATCTAAATTTGAGGCAGCGGAGATGGTTAGAGTTGCTAAAATATTATGATGTCACCATATTGTATCACCCAAAGAAGGCCAATGTGGTGGCCGATGCATTAAGTAGAAAGGCGGCGAGTATGGGTAGCCTTGCGTATATTCCAACTGGTAAGAGACTGTTGGTTGCAGACATTCAGATGTTGGCTAATCAGTTCGTGAGGTTGGATATTTCGTCCAGTAGTGTTCTAGCTTGTACAGTCGCTCGGTCTTCTCTAATTGACCGTATCCTGGAGCGGCAGGATGATGACCCATATTGGCGGTCCTTAGGGACACAGTTTGGCACGGTGATGCCAAGCAGATTACAGTTGGAGATGATGGTGTTTTGAGGATGCAGGGTCATTTATTTGTGCCTAATGTTGATGGCCTTCGTGAGTTGTTCCTTGAGGAAGCCCACAGTTTTAAGTATTCTATTCACCCAGGTGCAGCTAAAATGTACCAAGATTTGAGGCAGCATTATTGGTGGAGAAGGATGAAAAAGGACATTGTGGCGTATGTGGCTCGTTGCTTAAATTGTCAGCAGGTAAAGTATGAACATCAGAGACCTGGTGGATTGCTTCAGCAGATAGAGAGTCCTGAGTGGAAGTGGGAGCGTATCATTATAGACTTCGTTGTTGGGCTTCCACGGACTCAGAGGAAATTTGATGCAGTTTGGGTTATTGTAAATAGGCTGACTAAATCAGCACATTTCATTCCTGTGGCAAGTACTTATACTTCAGAGCGGTTGGTTGAGTTATATATCCGGGAGATTGTTCACCTTCATGGTGTGCCAGTGTCTATCCTTTACAATCGGGGTACACAGTTTATTTCGCACTTTTGGAGAACAGTTCAGTGTGAGTTGGGCACCCGAGTAGAGCTGAGTACAGCATTTCACCCTCAGACTGACGGGCAGTCCGAGCGTACCATTCAGATATTGGAGGAGTTTGCTTATAATAATATTTATTAGTCGAGCATTCAGATAGCTCCTTATGAGGCGTTATATGGTATACGGTGCAGATCGCCAGTTGGATGGTTTGAGCCGGGAGAGGCTCGGTTGTTGGGTACAGACTTAGTTCAGGAGGCCTTAGATAAGATCAAGATTATTCAGGAGAGACTCCGTGGAGCTCAGTCTAGGAAAAAGAGTTACGTCGATCGTAAGGTTCGTGATGTGACATTCATGGTTGGAGAGAGAGTATTGCTTCATGTGTCGCCCATGAAGGGTGTTATGAGATTTGGGAAGAAGGGTAAGTTGAGCCCTAGATATATCGGGCCATTTGAGATTCTTGATAGAGTGGGGGGGGTAGCTTATAGAATTGCATTGCCTCCAGGGTTATCCTCAGTTCATCTGGTATTCCACGTGTCTATGCTCCGGAAATATCATGGTGACCCGCCCCACGTGTTAGATTTCAGCTCTGTCCAATTGGACAAAGACTTGACTTGTGAGGAGGGAAATTTTATGAATTTAGAATCCGTTCTAGGCTTAATATCCCTAAAAAGACTAATTTTAAATACCTCAATTTACGTGCGCAGTCCAGGTGTGAAACCAGAAAGCTTTTATGTGAAAATATGAGAAATAGTGATTTCTAGAATTTAAATTGGATAAAAGTTGACTTTGGTCAATATTTTGAGTAAACGGATCCAGATTTGTGTTCCGACAATCTCGGAAGGTCCGCAGTAAAATATGGGACTCGGGCGTATGCCCGGAAAAAATTTCGAGGTCTCAAGCCTTAGAAATCAATTTTTGAAAGAAATTGTTTTGCTGAAATATTTATGAAATAAAGAAAAGAATTAATGTTTAAAATTATTGGTATCGGGCCCGTATTCTGATTCCGCAGGTTTTTTATGATTTTTAAAGGTTAACTGTGAAGTTTGGTGAAAAACGGAGTTCGTTTGACGTGATTCAGACGTCCGGTTGAAAAGTTATGAACTATAAGAGTTCTTGATGAAAATGATGAGTTTTAAGGTTTAATTCATTATTTTATGTGTTATTTTCATGATTTGATCACACGAGCAAGTCTGTATGATGTTATTAGACTTGCGTGCATGATTGGTTTAGAGCCCCGAGGGTTCGGGTGAGTTTCGGATAGGCCACGGGATGTTTTGAACTTAAGAAAAGTTGCTAGTTTTCTATTTTCTGGTGCCCAATAAATTAGTGCTACGCGATCGCATAACCTTCTCTGCGATCGCATAGTGTAGATCGTGGGGGTCTTTTTTTGTTCTATGCGATCGCATAGCTATATCCGCGATCGCATAGTGTTAATTTGATGGGGACAACTTTTGTTCTATGCGATCACATAAATTCTTCCGCGATCGCATAGTGAAAATTTCAGGGGGTATTTTCTTATTCTAAGTGATCGCATTCCTTCTTCCGCGATCGCATTGAAGGCCGGCCCAGTCATATAAATACATTATTAAACACGGACAAAACTTATTTTTCAACCATTTTTCGAACTACCAAGCCCTAGAGACGATTTTCTTCACCGAGGTTCATCCCCAAAGTATTGGTAATAAATTCTAAACTCTGTTCTTTCAATTCCTTATTGTTTTTCATCGCTTTTAAAGTAAAAACTAAAACATTTTATGGTGAAAATTGAGGGTTTGAGTAGAATTAAGTATATTTGTATAAATCGATTTTTACATCGAATTGAGGTCAGATTTCAAAAATAATAGTATAATTGGGTTCGTGGGTGAATGCGTGAACGTAATTTGGTCCGAACCCCGAGTTTAGACCAAGCGGGCCCGGGGTCGATTTTTCACTTTTTTGAGAAAAATTATGTTTTTCAATAAAGTTAGTTCCTTTAGCATTAGTTGATGATATTGAGTTAATTATGATTAGATTCGAGCAAGTTAGAGCAAGATTCTAAAGGAAAAGCTATAATTGAGCAGTGAGTGGCCACGAAATTGAGGTAAGTGTTTGGTCTAACTTTGACTTGAGGGAATAGGAATTCCCACTTATTTGCTATGTGAATTTGCATGTGTGTGGTGTATAGGTGAGATGACGAGTATCTATGGACCACCAAATGGTCTGTTAAACATGATCCCTTTCCCGTTCCAAATTTTTTTGATTCTTGTCTTAATTGTTCTATGTCTATTTTTGTTTCTATGATTACTTGGCCTTGTTATTTTGTTGTCAAATATTGTTGTGGTTATTTTAGAAAGAGTATTGGTTGTTTTGGCTGGTTCCCTTGTGGCATAAAACGGTTGAGCGATTTGGCATTATTTTTACGAGATATATTTATATATATTTATATTTCCTGTTGGTTTCATGGTTGAGAAGTTATTGATGATGTTTATGAGAAAAAATACAGTTTCTTATTTATAATTGTTGAGACAAAAATATTAGGAAAGGCTTGACCTAAATTGTGAAATTCATGAATAAATTGATATGAGATGTCTGGTGGGAGCGGGTTGCACGCCGCAACAAGGAGTGATAAGAGTGGACAGGTGGGATCGGGTTGCACGCCGCAACAGGAGTAATAAGGGTGATATATTTAGGGAGGAGCAATAAGGGTGGACATGTGGGAGCGGGTTGCACGCTGCAACAAGGAGCGATAAGGGAGGACATTTATATTTTTACTGATTTTTAAAGAAAATAAAGATTTGAAAAGCTTAAATGTTTATCTTACTATTCTTCATATTTTGGCACTACTTTTATTTAAAGTTAAAGTTTGTAAACTTGAAAAATTATTTGAGAATTGGTTATAGCTGAGACCTGGAAAAAGGCAGCTGAGTATTTTATTGTTGTTGCAGTTCTTAATTATTTGTTTAGATTTCCTTCTTGTTTTATATATTATTGTCACATGTTATATTGTTTATGCCCCGCCATAGCCTCGTCACTATTTCGTCGAGGTTAGGCTCGGCACTTACTAAGTACATGGGGTCGGTTATACTGATACTACACTCTGCACTCTTTTGTGCAGATCCAGGTTCGGGGAAGCGGTAGAGATATTTAGAGCGGCTATTCAGTTACTCAGAGACACGAGGTATATCTGTCGGCGTTCGCAGATCCCGAAAGTCTTCTCCTATTTTTTATAAAACTGTTTTATTATATTCATGACAGTTGTACTATTTCTTTCAGCCCAGTATTTGTAGTATTCTTTAGTAGTTCGTGAATTGTGACATCAGATTTTGGGTAGTTCTAGATTTGTTTATATAATTAGTTTGTGGCTCGATTTAACGGATTGTTTATTATTTTATATTTGGAATTATTAATTGAAAGTCATTAGATCAAGTTTAATTTAAAATTGTTTTATTCTGTTTAAATGGTTAATAAAAGGAAATAGTTAAGTGAACTCTAACATTGGCTTGCCTAGCAAGTGTGGTGTTAGGCGCCATCACGATCCCTAAGGTTGGGAATTTGGGTCGTGACATCGGGGCTCCAAACCAAACATGTACACAACCTTAAACACATCCTACGGACTTACTCGTGCGATCAAATCGCCAAAATAATATTTTAAACAACGAATTTAGCATCAAATCAAAGAAAATCTCAAGAACTTTCAAATTTTCAATTCTTACAACTACGGGTCCGAATCATGTCATATCACCTCCGTTTCTTATCAAATTTTACAGGCACGACTCAAATACCATATTAAACCTGTACCGGGCTCCGAAATCAAAATACGGGCCCGATACCATCAATTTCAAGTATAATCAAATTTCCAAAACTCTTAAAATTTCAGTAAAAAAAATTTCTTTCAAAAATTTATTTCTCGGGCTTGGGACCTCGGAATTCAATTCCGGGCATACGCCCAAGTCCCATATTTTCCTACGGACCCTCCGGGACCGTCAAATCATGGTTCCGGGTCCGGGTCCGGGTTCGTTTACCCAAAATATTGACCGAAATCTACTTAAATTCAATTTTAAAGGCAAAATTAGTATTTTTCTCAGTTTTTCATATAAAAGCTTTTCGGATATACGTCCGAACTGCGCACACAAAATGAGATGAGATAAAAGGAGGTTTTCAAGTCCTCGAAACACAATTTTGACCTATAAAATGAGAGATAACTTTTTGGATCATCACAGCCATAAATGGTGCATTTCATCAACCAACACTAAATCATGTCAATCGCATGTAATCTAACACTAAATGTAAAGTAAGATTTTGTTACTAACTGATTTAAATGTTTTTCTCATGTTAATAAAACATGAAAAGAAAGGAATCGATAAATTTAGAGTAATAGTTACTAATTTCAAAATTAAGTTAAAGAAAAATTATAATAAATTAGTGAATATTTTAACTTTTAAATTTTTAAATTTTTAAATTTTTAAATTTTTTGGGTCATGCATGCGATTTTGTTACTAATTGCTCTAGATGTTTTGCCTGTGTTAACAAAAACACACACAGAAAAAAAAATCAATATGATTTTGTTGTTTATACTTTGAACGAAGTAAAAATCAAATCTTAGCTTTATAATATGATATCAATTGACTAAAGGTAAATATTTTATTCTTTCTTCAAGTAATAAGTGAAATTCAAATATAAAAAGAAAATCAGAATAAAATCCTAATAATAACTCCCTTTGGCCTAAAGTTTTTTGTTTGATCAATATTTATATAATTCATTTACCATAATTTATATAGATTTTGCTAATAGATATTAAGAAAAAAATTATATCTATATTATATTAAAAAAAGAATAATGAAGCATGTGGTTAAACCAAGTGGCAAGCTGAAAACAAGCCACTTGGCAATTTTAAAACAACATTAAAAATTTGAATTAGATGGAAGTAGTAGTTGAATGTGAATTATTTTCTTAATTATGATAGGAAATATGGTTTTCGCCTGTTGACTAATCAGAATTGATATGAATATGCATCTAAAAGTATGTGAATATAAATCAACTGATTTGTTTAAATTTGCAGTGTGAATATTGTTTCAATAATGCTACGCCACAAGACTGCTCAAATTGTTTTGTTGCATAGCTCAACTGTTTTTCAATATGGAATTGTAACCAAATTATAATTTTAAGAATAATAAATTATGTCTACTACTCTGATTTATTAAATACTCCTTTTATTTGAAAAACAAATAACATAAATAGTATAATTTAGCTAGCATTTTGTGTATAATTCAATTATTGTAGGTCTCTTTTCTTTTTTTTTGACAAGGAATCAATTGAAATATATGTTTTGTATTTTACACATTCTTTTTTATTTGCAACAATAATTATTTATTCAGTACCAGTTTTGTATATGACCTTATTTGTGTACAATATAATTATTGTAGGTATCTTTAGTTAAACTTTTGTGTATAATTCAGTTATTGTAACGACCCGATCGATCGTTCTGAGCTCTAGCATGTTCTTCGACGGTCTAAGGCCATGAGCAGCTTTACTTCAGGTATTATGACTTGTACGCATGATCGGAATTGAATTCTGGGAGTTTTGGAGTTGATTTTTAAAGAGAATTCTCGTTTCGGAAGCTTTAAGTTGGAAGAATTGACTAAGGTTAGATTTTTGAGTAAACGACCTCGGAATTGGGATTTGAAGGTTCCAACAGGTTTGTATGATGATTTTGGACTTGGGCGTATGTCCGGATCGGGTTTTGGATGGTCCGGGAGAATTTTGGTGCCTATTGTGGAAGTTAACCTCCTATTGTGGAAGTTAACCTTTGGAAGAATTTCATAAGTTTGGGATGAAGTGCATTTCAGTGTTATCGATGTCCGTTTGGGGTTCCGAGTCTGGTAATAGCTTCATATGGTGATTCTGGGATTGGGAGCGTGATCAGAAGCAAATTCGGATGTCCGTAGGTCATTTTGGAGTCATTTGGCTAAAGTTAGAAATTTGAAGGTTTTTGAGAAGTTTGACCGGAAGTGGACTTTTTGATATCGGGGTCGGATTCCGATTCCGGAAGTTGGAGAAGGTTCGTAATGTCGAACGTGACTTGCGTGCAAAATTTGAGGTCAATCGAACGTGATTTGATAGGTTTCGACATGGAATGTAGAAGTTTGAAGTTCTAAAGTTCATTAAGATTGAATTGGGGTGTGATTCATGATTTCGATATTGTTTGATGTGATTTGAGGCCTCGAGCAAGTTTGTGTCATGTTTTGGGACTGCTTGTTGTGATTGGACGGGGTCCCGGGGGCCTCGGGTGTGTTTCAGGGTGACTTCGGATCATTTCGGACTGTTTTGCAATAGCTGATGCTGGTGTCTGGTGTTTTTCTTCGTGTTCGCGAGGAACCTCTAGCGTTCGCGAAGAAGGTTTTGGCTTCAAGGACTTTGTTCTTCGCGTTCGCGAAGAAGAAAATTTATGTTGCGCAGGTCTGACTTTGGAGGCTCATATTTCACAATCTATATGGAATTTTAAGATGAGGTAAAAACAAAAGTTGTAGCTCTTTGTGTTTAGTTTTCATCAAAGTAAACCATTTAGTATTTTGATTTGTTTATAAATAGTTGTGACTGGTACACTACAGGCTGTCCGAGAAGATGAAGAAGAAATTTGGGTTGCACAGGGCTGACTTTGGCAACTTATATCTCACAATATATAAGGAATTAGGAGATGAACAAAACATGAAAATTGTATATCATGGAGTCTAGTTTTCATAAAATTAAACCATTTTTGTGCATAATGTTATGACTATTATGCTAGAGGCTGTTTGAGAAGAGTTTGGAATAGCTTTTCGAGAATTTTGGGAGGCCCGCGAACGCGAAGAAGAGTTGTCTGACAGTGTATAAGTTTGCAAAAATGGGATTGTCTTATTTCATCTCATTTCCTCCATGGGAGACGACCTAGAGGCGATTTTGAAGCTCCATTTTCATCATTTATGTCAAGGTAAGTGATTCCCACCTATTGCAAGTTAAATACTTGGATTATATATAGATTTTAACATGGAATTTCATGGAAAATTAGTGGAAATTTGGGGTTCTGGTAGAAAACCTAAAAACTTGGTATTTTTGGATATTGACCACGAATTTGGGCATGGAATTAAGAATAAATTATATATTTGAGTTTGTGATGTTATGGGTAATGTTTATCTTCAAAAAATTTCGAAATCCGGGCACGTGGGCCCGAGGGTGATTTTTATCAACGATTCAATCGTGGTTAGAAATTTTTATAAATTGGATTATAATGAGTATTTGAGTATATATTTATGGGTTTGCACAATTATTGGCTAGTTTTGAGGCGTTGTGCATCAATTTGAGTCATCGTAAGGGCTTGGAAGCCGGTTATGGAACTTCGGAGTGAGGTAAGTCTCCTTTCTAACCTTGTAAGAGGAAATTGTCCCCATAGGTAAAATAATTAATTATGTACTACTATTTGTGGGGCTACGTACGTGCGAGGTGACGAGAGTCCATGCGTAGCTACTATTATGCTTATGTCCGGGTAGTCTAGGAACCAAAAGCATGCTTTACTTGCCGTACTTGTAGTTTTACTGATAAATTTAAAATGCTTAAATCATATCGAATTTGAAAAATGAATTTCTAAAAAGATTAACACCATCTTCTTGACCATTAAAAGAGAAATTGTCATTTCCTCGGGTAATTATTTTCCTGATGAAGTTTGGATTGACTGTATGACTATGTGTATCTATGAGTACCTGCGTTGCATGTATGATTCGCGAGCCGGGTAACTCTAATATTTATATTTGACCGCATCTCATGTATGATTCGCGAGCGAGGTAATAGATGCATCTATGGTTCGCGACGTTCGATCCTCCGGCAGTGCACAGTTTAAATATTGTTGGATCGGGTCGTACGACCTCGACATTATTTGCGCATGCTATTTGCTTGGTACTTTCTGTTATTTGAAATGCTTAAATGCCTTGAAATATAAATTGTTAACTAAAATGACGGAAACTGAAATTATATTTATGAAAGAAGTTGTCACTTCTTGTTGTTATCTGTTATTTAATCATGACATCCATGCTTAGGGTCACACTTAATTATATTATTTTGACCCTAGCAAGTGTCAAGTCGACCCCTCGTCACTACCTCTTCGGGGTTAGGCGGGATACTTACTGGGTACGCATTGTTTTCGTACTCATACTACAATTGCTGTACATTTTGATGTACAGGTACAATTGGGATTATGGCCTTGTGGGTGCAACGACGTGGTTGATACGGGGACTTAGGTGAGATGCATCTTATGAGTCGATCTGCAGGTAGCAGAGTCTCTTTCCGGACAGTTGTTGTATTTTATTTTACTTCCTAGTAAAAGCTCATGCACTTGTGACACCGGGTTCTGGGATGATTATGGGATGTTTAATACTAAAATTTGAAAACGTTAAAAAATTTCCTTAATGTTTGTTTGTTACTAGTTAAATTGAAGGGGGTTTATGTTTTCAGAAGCACTAAAATGGGAAATTTAATTTACTATTTAGTGTTGGCTTGCCTAACAGTCGTGTTCGTCTCCATCATGACCTTTTATGGGATATTGGGTCGTGAAAACATGGTATCAGAGCACTAGGTTCCCTTAGGTATCACGAGTCATGAGCAAGTCTAGTAGAGTCTTGTGGATCGGTACAGAGACGTCTGTACTTATCTTCGAGAGGCTACAGGGTTGTTAGGAGCACTTCCCGTCTTGGTTCCTCATCATGCAGTTTGATTCCCTTGAGTCTTATGCCTTTATTTACTTCATATTCAATCATATGCGACGTGAAGTGCTTGTTATCAATTGGAAACTGAGGAATTTTAATGATACTACAGATATGGTGCAGGATGCTACTCTGTTGGTTGGGGATATTGTCGTCGCCTTGCAGAAGGATATTCTGTCATTTCAAATGGTAGCTGCACTTCTGAGAGCTTTGAGGCTATGCACAGGTTGCTATGGTGCTCATGAACGGCTATCACACGGTATTGATGTGATGGTAGGATGTTTGCCTATGTGTCGGGGAAACTAATGACTTGAAAGGAGGTCTACTCAGTGCGTGATTCAAAATTCAATATTTTATTTTCGGCCGAGGAAAGACAATCGGACTATGAATTTTAAGGTTTAGGCTGATGGAGTAACGAGATTTGGTATGTTCGAGCGTGGTGGAGTTTTCATCTACGATGTGGCATCATCGTCCGTGATTGAATGTGTTAAATTCGTCGGTGTTATGGTCTTCTACAATTCGCCTTTCGGGCAGGGTATTGTGAAATGGTATTGGAGGAGCGGTTGTCAGAAACAACAGAGTGTGGAGATTTCGGGACCAAATTGGCCCTTCTAGTATTGATGGCTCGAGAAAGATGAACTTCTAAGGGGTTTAAAGTTAGTAGTGATCTAGTGGTGCAAGTGCTACAGAGATAGATTTTTGATTTAAGGTAACATCTCGGCAGCGAAAGATGAGGAATGGCATGTGGGAAGTGTTTTGTGGTGATTAAACTTCTAGAAAGACAAGTGTGGGAGGCAGGAGTCGAGTAGTTTCTTAAGGGAGTGAGCTTGACCAAAGTTGGAGAGTGGTGGAGTTGCATATGGGTTATGTGATAGGATGACTACACACCTTGAGGGAAGTTTGGGATGATTTGGGAATTTTAGTGGACGGTGATTGGGTCCACGAACTTAATTTGAAATGTTATCTATTATGTGGCGGAAGATTAGATGCAACAGGAAGGAATTTCTTGGCATGAAGAAGGATGCAATATGACTTTAAAGTGGAAGATATTATCGTACATTTAGTTGATGTCCATAAGGAGAGAACAGACTGGTTCAGTTGGTGATTGATAAGGGGATCAGGATGGGTTATTGATATCGTAGTGATTGTACCCCATGCAGCGATGTTGGAAGATGTCGGCATGTAATTTCCACATATGGGTTATCTCCTATGAGCAGGTCAGCGGTCGTGTTGTTGGCGAAGTTTTTTTTTACAAAGAATTCCACTAACTATCCAGTAAGAGGTCGAATATGTGAATGTTGCTAGATATTCAGAGTATTCGTGAAATGCTAATAGAAGGATTTCGAGGAATTTGGCGGGTTGGTTGTGCAAGATCATGTCAACAATGAAGAAAGCAACCTGGTGGGTTCCGAAGTTGTTTAATAATAGCTTCAAGCTAAGTGGGAGAGTCCCACTGCCTACGATTGGGTTGCATGGTTATCTAATTTTGAGGTTTCGGGATATCGGTGTATTGGTGAGTTAATACAGCTAAGGGAAAAAAAAGAACATGAGTGGTAATTTGATGAGGTCACAACCGACATTTCCAACCCACGGGATCGTGATGGCGCCTAACACAATACTTGCTAGGCAAGCCAACGTTAGAAATTTAACTAACCATTTTCTCTTAAAATTTACCTATACATAACAGAACACTTTTAAAGATAAACTGAATCTAATATTTTCCAATAAGTAACTCCGTGAATAATAATAATAATAACTGAATAAATAAGTCGAACCTCGAACTAAATATATATAACCATAAGCCTATTCAGGGTCTGGTATCACAATTCACGAACTACTAAGAATACTACGAATAATGGGCTGAAATAAGTATATATGTCTGTTTCGAATGAAATGAAACATCAACTAAATAGTGTAGAGAAGACTCCAGGAGTCTGCGGACGCCAGCAGATCTACCTCTTGTCTCCAATGGAAATGCGCAGCTACTAAAATCTCATAACTCTGGCCGGTACCTGGATCTGCACAAAAGAGTACAGAGTGTAGTATCAGTACACCGACCCCGTGTACTGAATAAGTGTCAAGCCTAACCTCGATGAAGTAGTGACGAGGCTACGGTGGGGCATTAACAATATAACCTGTGAACAATATATATAAAGCAAGAAATAAATAATAATAATAATAATAATAATAATAATAATAATAATAAACAACTAAATAATCAGTAACTTGCAACAGTAAATAAGAACAACCCGAATAATTCTTTTCAGATATCAGCTATAATCAACTCCTCAAAATTTCCAAGTTTCGATCTAAATCACAGTAAAAACTAAAGTATGAAAACCTTTTTAATAAAACCGGAGTTTTTCAAATCTTTATTTTTGAAAATCAATAAAACATAATTATTCTCCCTTATCACTCCTTGTTGCGGCGTGCAACCCGCTCTCACCTGTCCACCCTTATTGC
>ML402786.1:2398-77555 GCA_005239525.1 Nicotiana knightiana
TGTTGTTCAAACAACTACCTAAATATGCACTCTCTCTCAAGTAGATACATAATAAATAGGAACAGCTAATTGATGGCCATTCAATTAACTACAACAAGAACGTAGTTGAACAAATAGAGATTAATCAACCAATCAGAACTATATTAATAACACAATAAGTTCATCCCCCAACGGGTTCCACCAAAACCCTAGATTAAAGATATTAGCTAAACATGTTCATAAGAATCAAATCCAAAATAACTTGCATAATTAAACTACAAAGTAATGAATAAAAGTTCTACAAATCGATGTTTTTACTTCTCTTCAATGACTTCCTCTCCTTCGAATCCTTCCTTCAAGTTGTATTTTGGGGTCTATTTATATGTATAGGACAAACCCTAAACGTGTAGGAGACTTCTATTCCAACCGGGAAGCACTTAAACTCTTCAAAACTCAGAATTGACTGGACATCGGACCCAGGCGTTTGGGCTAAAACGCCTCCTTAAAGCCAGGGCAGGCCTGGCGTTAGGGCCCAAATGCCCCCCTAACGCCAGGGTCAGCCTGGCTTTAGGGGCAAAACGCCCCACTAACGCCAGGGACAGCCTGACTTTAGGGGCCAAACGCCCGGCTACCGCCTGGGTGTTTCCTTTTCGACTCTTAAGCGTATGTTTGATGTATTTTCATCCATTTAGCTCGGTTTCCATATCCAATGCACCTACACATGAAATAAACTCCATTATGCACATACAAAGTGTATTTTTATCATTAACGCACATAAAATGTAAGGCATATANGTTGCATCCTACCAGTGGCTTTGCGTTCCATGCTCCTAAAAAAATTCAAAAAATATTTGACACTACAAAAATAATACAATTAGAAAAATAAAATAAAACAAAAAAAATAAAAATAAAATAAAGCAGTAAAGCTGGGTTGCGCCCCAACAAGCGCTTGATTTAACGTCGCGGCACGACGTGAATCACTTTCTGCCTCCACTTCAAACTTATGAATTGAGCCCCCAATTTGNATCCTGCTCACATAACACCATCGCTACACGGAACCTCAGCACATATGTAATTTATCAAGTAATTTCACACTCACACGGCACAATGTAGTATTCATGAAATAGCCAACGATGAAATACATCCACATACCTCAAGGCGATTCTGATCGTACTGCATCGGGCTAGTAACCTCTCAAGGAATCGCAATAACCCTATTTACCATGACACACAAGAACAACCGTCAAATCCGTAACAACTTCCATAGCCCTTCACCAAATTGACTGAGCGGCCTTAAGGCATAAATCCTCATGTTAACGATAGTACCGCAATCTCCATGCTTGGTTTTATATTTAATCAATTAAGTGACTACCTGTCACACTTATACCATCTTCCCGTGGGATACGCCCCCACGACCTTCCGCACCAGGTAACAATCTGCACACCCATACCACCGGCCATACTAATGTTGCAAAGCGAATCAAGGATCCACAAATCAATACTCAAAGCCTCTTACACATGACACCTATCTCAGGTGACACTAAAGACAATATCAGCTTACTCTAACCATCTGAACCCTTTTCCCTGCTCATCCGTGCTGGTGACATTCTCGTTAACACCAAACTGCAACCTTAATCCTCAATTTCCAAATTTCATGCCACTCACTGCACCTATCCTACCAGTGCGCGAGAGCACAAGAATTCCAGCATAACTCCTGAACCACTAACAGGATACACACTTCATCATATAAAACCTTTCACTTAATCCATTTCAGGAGAACCATTGCAACACGTGACTAAATTCCCATAATCGCGAAAATACAAACTCCAAGTAGTGGTCTGCACCACCATAACGCTTCGGGATCCATCTACACATAACCGGCCATAATAATCGAGTACCTCCCAATAAATCAAATTACGGCGGCCGTCAGGCCTCGCACATACTGCTACAATTCACATGTATAACTTAATACGCTAAAATAACTGATCATTGCCACCATCATGCCCATTCAGCCATCGCTACCTGATCCAACTTCTTCTAATTCAAACTAGACTTTCCTTAGAAATATCAATAACTCCATTCAAAATATGACTAACTCAATCCGCACTCATCCTGAGTGACCCCATTTCACGAGACCACAATGTCTCAAAACTCACGAACCATTTCAGACCCTCCTTGTGCGTATAATTGCACCTCCAACTGGTACACCTATTTTGATAACTCTTCTATGAATTCGAAGTTATTTTCTCCCATTCCTCCAATGATACACCGCAGACCGAAGATAATATAGAACACTCCAAGCCCCTTTTCATAACCCGCTGAAAAAGCTCAATACTTAACCATACTACTGACTGGAATTACTTAGGCACCGCACTTAAACCTTGAATCCACTAGGACCGTTGTTGAGAGTCACCTACTCTGGCTTGTCCCGAATATAATTAACTCCAAGGCTCTGCTAGCACATGAACACCCTCTCAGAGAAGTACTCGACTAAATCACCTTCGTTGTAACTTACCTCTACACGAAGCATAAAGCCTGAGTCTTCCCGAAGCTTGAACATGAACCGATAAGGCCAGTTATAGCACACATTCCTCAAATACTTTTCTCAAATTACTACTGATGTTCTCTTTACTTAGTCGTAATAACCTATCAATGTGCCGATAACCAGAAATCTCACAGGCAGAACTATACGATCCACTCATAAGCGGTGGGGCTCTCCCACTTACCTTGAAGCTACCGTTGCACAACTCCGGAACCCATAAAGATTCCTTGTCCCCCATTGACATGATCCTGCACAATCAACTCACCAAATTTCTCGAAACCTTTCTGTTAAACACTTCATGAACACTCTGAATCACTAGCCACATGCACATATTTGACCTCTTACCGGATAGCCAATACATGAGATATTCCAAAAGAAACAGGACGGGACTCTAAGGATGTGTGTTGATTATCGAGCATTGAACAAAGTGATGGTGAAGAATAGATACCCGGTTCCATTGGTGCAAGATTTGATGGACAGATTGAGCAAGGCATGCTGGTTTACAAAGCTTGATTTACGGTCTGGTTACTGGCAGGTGCGGATAGCGGAAGGAGATGAGTCTAAAACAACTTGTGTCGCAAGGTACATCTCATACGAATTTCTGATTATGCCGTTTGGGTTGATAAATTCCCCTGCTACGTTCTGCAACTAATGAACGATGTTCTATATGAGTACTTAGATGATTTTGTCATTGTCTACTTAGATGACATAGTCATCTATAGTAGGAACTTGGATGATCATATGTCGCATTTAATTAAGGTGTTGTTTCGTTTGAGGGAGTACTACCTCTATGTGAAGATGGAGAAATGTGAGTTTGCAAGACAGGAGATAAAGTTTCTTGGGCACTTGGTGAGCCAAAATCAGGTGCGAATGGACCCAAATAAAGTGCAGGTCATTGTGGAATGGCAGGCACCGAAATCAGTGAAAGAGTTGAAGTCTTTCCTTGGGTTGGCTAATTACTATCGGAAGTTCATTGCTGATTACTCTAAGAAGGCTGCTCCTTTGACAGATTTGTTAAAGAAGAATGTTAGGTGGGTATGGTCTGAAAAATGCAGTACTGCATTTTGTCATGACCCGATTTACCCTTCGAAGGTGTCGTGACGGCACCTATTCTCTACGACTAGGTAAGCCTACTATAACGGGGAAAAATTGAAATAAAATGCAATCAATAAAGGGGAATAAGGGCAATGACATAAGTAACGTACTAGCCGCTCGGCTCATACAAAGCATAACTTCCCAAAACCCGGAATATCACAGACAGTCACAAGCTTCTAACACTACTGTAGCTCTAACAAAAAAAACTAGAAAAAGTACATAAGAACGTCTCTACAAGATAGAATAGAAGGAGACTCGGAGGATTCTGCAGACACGGCCTAAATACCTTGCAGTCTCCTAGAATCGGAAACAACGACTAACCACGAGGCTGATAGCTCGTACCTGGATCTGCACACGAAAAACATGTACAGGAAAGGGCATGAGTACACCACATTTGGTACCCAGTAAGTGCCAAGCCTAACCCTGGTCAAGTAGTGACGAGGTCAGGTTAAGGCTCTACTTGATTTCTAAATAAGTTAGGTAAAATAGTACAAAAGATAGGTAATGTCTACAGTAAACAGTGTAAGAAAAACATTATAAGTTTACAGTAAAGAAAATCCTCGGCTCAACATAATATATCACAAAGTGGAATCTCCCGGGATACTGTCCTGTAGTTCCAAATGATTATGCAGTACAAGAGGATCTCTCGGAGTACGTCCGTAGTCCCCAAAATAAATATGCAGTACATGGGGAAAGCTCCCGGAATACGTCTGTAGTCCCAATTTAAATATGCAGTAGAAGGGGATCTCCCGAAATACGTCAATAGTCCCAAAATAAATATGCAGTATAGGGGGAAAGCTCCCGGAATACGTCTGTAGTCCCAATTTAAATATGCAGTAGAAGGGGATCTCCCGAAATACGTCAATAGTCCCAAAATAAATATGCAGTATAGGGGGATCTCCCGGAATACGTCCGTAGTCCCAAAATAAATATGCAGTATAGGGGGAAAGCTCCCGGAATACGTATGTAGTCCAAATTTAAATATGAAATTCAAATGAATGCCTGATAAGGTTTATTTAAACAGTTCAGGAGAAATATTCACATGCAAGACAAAGGATAGGACTAACTAAGCATGGTGCACATAGTCGCAAATAGGAAATTCAGGTAAAACAGGTAGACATGCTCCTTCTTAATCTAAACTACACAATTAGCACATTAAACAGTGAAATAAGAGTGAAATGATTTATGGCATGGGAGGAAAAATTGAATTTTAGCAACAATGGACCATGTACGTACTCGTTATCTCACGTACACGACGTCCATACAACAAATAATATCAAAACAACCTAAGGGGAAGTCCCAAACACAGAGTTAGGCAAGCCACTTACCTCGACTGCTCTACTCAACTCAAAACCACGCTCTTGCCACGAGTACCCGACTCTGAATGGCCCAAATCTATTCAATTTAATTTCATAATATAAATATCATTTTAAGAAATCGATCTAGCTAATTAGTTCAAGGATAATACACAAAATTAGGAAAATTGCCAAACAAGTCCCCCGGGCCCACGTCTCAGAATCGAGTGAAAGTTACAAATTTAGAAAACCCATTCACTCACGAACTCACTTGAACAAGAATCATCGAAAACCGACGTCAAAATCTCATTAAATTCTCAGATTTCTATTTGGGGAACCTTCCTCCCATTTTCATGATTTTTCACCCAAATTCATTGATTATATTGAAGAAATTGCTATAGATTAATGATATACAAGTGAAATAATGTTAAGAATCGTTATCTATGAGTCTTCTCTTCAAAACCCACTCAAAATCGCCTAATCCCGAGCTCCCAATCGTTTTTGGAACTATGAAATTTCAAACCATCGAATTTGGTATAAACTGCCCAGCGATCCCGCACCTGCGCCCATTGGACCGCACCTGCGGAAAAATACTTCGCAGGTGCGAAATCACACTAAAAGGGCGGGGGTCGCACCTGCGGTCACTGGGCTGCATCTGCGGAACTCTTGCCGCTCCTGCGAGCTTGACTGAACCAGGTCAATTCCGCACATGCATGTCCGCACCGGCGGGTCCCCTCCGCAGGTGCGAAACACCAGTACCAGCACTGCTTCAGCTGGTTTCTAAGTCCAAAATCATCCCGTTGAGCATCCGAAACATCCCTGAGGCCCCCGGGACCTCAACCAAACTTTCCAACCAGTCCTAATACCTTATCCAAACTTAGTCGAGCCTTCAAAACACATCAGATAACATCAAAATCGCCAATTATGCATGGATTCAATCCTATGAACTTATGAAATTTCCAAAATCCACAACCGATGCCGAAACACGTCAAAACTAGTCTGAATGACCTCAAATTTTACACACAGGTCATGAGTGACACTACGGACCTACAACCACTCTTGGAATTCCATTCCGAGCCCGATATCAAAATTTCACCTATCAGCCGAAATCACCGAAATTCTAACTTTCGCCAATTCAAACCTAAATATACTACTGACCTCGAAAACACCTTTCGGATGCGCTCCGAACCCCAAAATCACCCCACGGAGCTAACGGAGTTGACAAAATTCCATTATGGATCCGTCTTCACACAGATCCTACTACGATGTGATTACTAAAGCTTATACTCATATATAAGGACTATGTGTCCAAAAACTCTCCGAATTTCGCAACTAATCATTCTGACAAGTCCCATAAGCAGATATAACGTGTGGAATACAGTTATTAGCGGATCGGGGTGCTAAATATCAAAATGACCGACCGGGTCGTTACATTCTCCCCCTCTTAAGAAAATTGTTCGTCCTCGAACGAGTATAGAGACATACCTGAAGCTGTGAAAAGATGAAGGTACTGACTGCGCATATCCTGCTCGGTCTCCCAAGTCACCTCCTCGACCGACTGACCCCTCCATTGAACCTAGACTGATGCAATATTCTTCGACCTAAGCTTTCTGACCTGTCTATCCAATATAGCGACTGGCTCCTAAACATATGATAAATCCTTGTCCAACTGGACTGAACTGAAATCCAAAACATGATTCGGGTCACCGTGATACTTCCGGAGCATAGAGACGTGGAATACCGGATGAACTCCTGATAGGTTGGGAGGCAAGGTTAGCTCATAAGAAACCTCCCCAACACGCCGTAATACCTCAAAAAGACCAATAAATCTCGGACTCAGCTTACCCTTCTTCCCGAGCCTCATGAAGCCCTTCATAGGTGATACTCGAAGCAAAACCCGATCACCAACCATAAATGCCAAATCACGAACCTTCCAGTCCGCATAACTCTTCTGCCTGGACTGAGCTGTGCGAAGTCTCTCCTGAATAACCTTCACCTTGTCCAAGGCATCCTTAACCAATTCTATACAGAACAATCGGGCCTCGCTCGACTCAAACCATCCCACTGGGGACCGGCACCGTCTACCATACAAAGCCTCATACGGCGCCATCTGAATGCTGGACTGGTAGCTGTTATTATAAGCAAACTCTGCAAGTGGCAAGTATCGGTCCCATGACCCTCCAAAATTCATCACACAGGAACGGAGCATGTCCTCGAGAATATGAATCGTGTGCTCGGACTACCCGTCCGTCTGAGGGTGAAAGGCTGTACTCAACTCTAACCTGGTGCCTAGCTCCTACTGAACGACTCTCCAGAACCGTGAAGTGAAATGTGTACCTCTGTCTGAAATGATAGATACTGGAATACTATGGAGGCGAACAATCTCCCTGATATAAATCTCCGCCAACCTCTCGGAGGAGTAAGTAGTCAACACTGGAATGAAATGGGCTGAATTGGTCAGCCGATCCACAATCACCCAAATAGCATAGAAATTTTTCAAAGTCCGAGAAGTCCAACCACAAAGTCCATGGTGATCCTCTCCCACTTTCACTCTGGAAGCTCAATCTGCTGAAGTAACCCTCCTGGCCTCTGATGCTCATATTTGACTTGCTGGCAGTTGAGACACTTGGCACAAACTCCACTATCATTTTTCATCCTTCTCCACCAATAATGCTATCTCAGATCCTGGTACATCTTTGCGATACCCGAATGAATGGAATACCGCGAGCTATGGGCCTCCTCAAGAAATAAATCCCGAAGCCCATCCATATTGGGCACACATATCCGACCCTGCATCCTCATCACACCGTCATATCCTATAGTCACATCCCTAGCGTCACCTCGCCGAACCCTATCCCGAAGAACCAGAAGGTGGGGATCATCATACTGGCACTCTCGAATGCGGTCATAAAGAGAAGACCGAGCCACCACACAAGATAAAACCCGGCGAGGCTCTGAAAGATTCAATCTCACAAACTGACTGGCTAAGGATTGAACATCCAAGGTTAAGGGCCTCTCAACTGTCGGAAGGTACGCCAAACTCCCCAAACTCTCCGCCCAGCGACTCAAGGCACCGTCCACCACATTGACCTTCCCCGGGTGGTATAATATAGTAATGCCATAGTCCTTTAGTAACTCCAACCATCTCCACTGGCGCAAATTGAGGTCCTTCTTCCTGAACAAGTGTTGCAAACTTCAGTGATCCGTAAAAATCTCACATGGAACACCGTACAAATAATGACGCCAGATCTTCAGGGCGTGAACAATAGCTGCTAACTCGAAGTCATGAACCGTATAATTCTTCTCATGCACCTTTAACTGACTGGACGCGTAGGCAATCACCCTACCGTCCTGCATCAATACTTCCCCAAGACCAATCCTCGAGGCATCACAATAGACAGTGTAGGACCCCGAACCTGTAGGCAGCACTAATACTGGGGCCGAAGTCAAAGCTGTCTTGAGCTTCTGGAAGCTCTCCTCACACTCCTCGGTCCACCTGAACGGAGCACCCTTCTGGGTCAGCCTGGTCATAGGTGTTGCAATAGATGAAAACCCCTCTACAAAGCGATGGTAGTACCCTTCTAAATCAAGGAAATTGCGGATCTCCGTAGCTGATGATGGTCTAGGCCAACTCCCCACCGCCTCCATCTTCTTCGGATCTACCTTGATTCCATCACAAGACACTATGTGGCCCAAGAATGCCACTGAATCAAGCCAGAACTCACACTTAGAGAATTTCTCATACAATCTCTTATCCCTCAAAGTCTGAAGCACAGTAGTCAAGTGCTGCTCATGATCTTCCTATGATCGAGAATACACCAGAATGTCGTCAATAAACACACTGAAGAAGGAATCAAGGTAAGGCTGGAACAAACTGTGCATCAAATGCATAAAAGCTGCTGGGGCATTGGTCAGCCCAAATGACATGAAAAGAAACTCATAGTGACCATATCTGGTCCGGAAGGCAGTCTTCGGGATGTCCGACTCCCGAATCTTCAGCTGATGATAGCCAGATTGCAAGTCAATCTTGGAGAATACTCTAGAGACCTGTAGCTGGTCGAATAAATCATCAATGCGAGGCAAAGGATACATGTTCTTCACTGTAACCTTGTTCAGCTACCGATAATTAATACACATACGCATATAGCCATCCTTTTTCTTCACAAATAGCAGTGGAACACCCCAAGGTGATACACTGGGCCTGATGAAGCCCTTATCAAGCAACTCATGTAATTTCTCCTTCAACTCCTTCAACTCAGGAGGATCTATACGATAAGGAGGAATAGAAATGGGCTGAGTGCCCGGCAACAAATCAATGCCGAAATCAATATCTCTGTTGGGCGGCATACCCGGAAGATCAGCTGGGAATACATCAAGAAAGTCCCTCACTACTGGGACTGACTCAACTGGAGGGGTATCAACACTGACATCTCTCACATAGGCCAAATACACATCACACCCCTTTTCAACCATCCACTAAGCCTTAAGGAAAGAAATGACCCTGCGGGGAGTATACTCTAAGGTACCTCTCCACTCTAATCTCGGCAAGCCTGGCATAGACAATGTCATTGTCTTAGCGTGAAAATCAAGAATATCATAATGAGGCGACAACCAGTCCATGCCCAAGATAACATCGAAATCTACCATGCTGAGTAATAACCAATCAGCCATGGTCTCAAAACCACTAAGAGAAATCAAACACGAACGATATCGCGGTCCACAACTAGAGAGTCTCCCACATGAGTAGATACATAAACATAGGAACTCAAAGAATCCCGAGATAACCCCAAATATGGAGCAAAATAAGAGGAGACATATGAATACGTAAAGCTTGGGTAAAATAATACTGATGCATCCCTATGGAAGACAAGGACAATACCTGTGATGACTGAGTCTGAAGCAACGACCTCGGAACGGGCTGGAAGGGCATAGTATCTGGCCTGGCCTCCCCTCTAGGGCGACCTCTACCTCCCCGACCTCCACCTTGAGCTGACGGAGGAGGCGGAGTGACAGCTGGGGCTGGAAGAATAGCCGGAGGACCCGACAAAGCACGTGGAAGCTGATAAGACTGTGGAGGTGCACCCATCCTGGCCCTGGGGAAATCTCTAATCATGTGATGAGTGTCACCACACTCAAAACAACCCCTTGGAGGACGCTGCGGCTGAGACTGAATAGGAGGTGGCCTGATGGGATGGCCTGTAATAGCACCTCGAATCGGAGGCACACTGGATACTGGTGGTGCATAATAGAACTCCTGAGGTCTAGGAGGAGATGGAATACCGCTGGCTGCTGGAAGGGCTGAATGAACAGGGAGACCCACAAAGCCCCTACCGTAACGTGCTGCTGGTGCACGAGCTCCTGAAAAATGGCTAGTCTCTCGAGACCTCTTGGCCTCTCTCTCCTCTCGGTCCCGGGTGAACATGCCCTCTACTCTCCTGGCAATACTCACTACCTGCTGATAAGTGATATCCATCTCCAACTCTCTGGCCATACTGGTCCGAATACTAGGGTGAAGTCCCTCAATAAAGCGGCGAACCCGCTCTCTGACTGTGGCAACCAAGGCTGGTGCATGCCGAGCTAACTCACTGAAACGGACTGCATACTCCGACACAGTCATAGTACCCTGGCGCAACTGCTCGAACTCNAGTCATAGCACCCTGGCCCAACTGCTCGAATTTCGCGCACAAAGTATCCCTGAGGCTCTGAGGGACATACTCTCGCAGAAACATCTTTAAAAATTGAGTCCAAGTGAGTGAGGCTGACTCGTCCAGACTACTCAGCTCATAGGCCCGCCACCACTGATATGCCGCTCCCCTCAGCTGGAAAGCGATGAAAGAAACCCCACTGGTCTCCACAATGCCCATAGTGCGGAGAGTACGATGACACTCCTCAATAAACCCCAGAGCGTCATCTGAAGCTAGTCCACTTAAAATAGGTGGGTGGTACTTCTTGTACCTCCCAAGTCTAAGCTGCTCTGCCTCAGAAGTAGCTACCGTGGTCCCATGCTGTACCAGAGCCACTAGGGGCATAGGAATATACTCCGGGGCCTGATCAACCTGGTTCCTCTGTTCAAGAGTGCGGGCTACGGGAGTCTCTGCCCCTCCCCCGACTTGAAATGTAGCGGGAGCTATTGGAAGTAGTCCAACCTGAGCTAGAGTGCTGAACATGCTCATGAACTGAGCTAAAGTCTCCTGTAAGGCTGGAGCAGCAATAGGGACCTCCTGTGCTGGCTGTCCAGCTGGAGCTGCTGTAGGCTCCTCTATCGCCGCTCTCGCCGGTGCTCGGGCTGCACCGCGTGGTCGTCTTCTACCCCGACCCCGACCTTTGGTGGCTCTGGTAGGGGTCTCGGGTGCCTGGTCATCAGTCCTCCTAGTACGGGTCTTCACCATCTGTGGGAAAGAATAGAATAGAATTTTAGAATTTTTGATGTCAATAACTCGCACGACAAGGAAATCAAAGAAATATTCTTAACAGTTACATAGCCTCCCAAAGATGGATATGGACGTCTCCATACCGATCCGCGAGACACTAATGAACCAGCTTGTGACTTGTGACTCCTATGAACCTAAACGCTCTGATACCAACTTGTCACGACCCAATTTACCATCCGAAGGTGTCGTGATGGCACCTAGTCTCTACGACTAGGTAAGCCTACTATAACGGGGAAAAATTGAAATAAAACGCAAGCAATAAAGGGAATAGGGGCAATGACATAAGTAACGTACTAGCCGCTCGGCTCATACAAAACATAACTTCCCAAAACCCGAAATATCATAGACAGTCACAAGCTTCTAACACTACTATAGCTCTAACAAAAAAAACTGGAAAAAAGTACATAAGAACGTCTCTACAAGATAGAATAGAAGGAGACTTGGAGGATTCTGTGGACGCGGCAGAAATACCTTGCAGTCTCCTAGAATCAGCAGCAACGACTAACCACGAGGCTGATAGCTCGTACCTGGATCTGCACACGAAAAACATGTGCAAGAAAGGGCATGAGTACACCACATTTGGTACCTAGTAAGTGCCAAGCCTAACCCCGATCAAGTAGTGACGAGTTCAGGTTAAGGCTCTACTAGATTTCTAAATAAGTCAGTTAAAACAATACAAAAGATAGGTAATGTCTAAAGTAAACAGTTTAAGAAAAACAATATAAGTTTACAGTAAAGAAAATCCTCGGCTCAACATAATATATCACAAAGTGGAATCTCCCAGGATACCATCCGGTAGTTCCAAATGATTATGCAGTACATGGGGATCTCACGGAGTACGTCCGTAGTCCCCAAAATAAATATGCAGTACGGGAGGAAAGCTCCCGGAATACTTCTGTAGTCCCAATTTAAATATGCAGTACAGGGGGATCTCCGAATACGTCCGTACTCCCAAAATAAATATGCAGTACAGGGGGATCTCCCGGAATACGTCCGTAGTCCCAAAATAAAATATTCAGTACAGGGGAAAAGCTCCCGGAATATGTTCGTAGTCTCAATTTAAATATGAAATGCGAATGAATGCCGGATAAGGTTTATTTAAACAATTCAGGAGAAAAAGTCACATGCAAGACAAAGGATAGGACTAACTAAGCATGGTGCACATAGTATCAAATAGGAAATTTAGGTAAAACAGGTAGACATGCTCCTTCTTGATCTAAACTACACAATTAGCACATTAAACAGTGAAATAAGAGTGAAATGATTTATGGCATGGGAGGAAAAAATGAATTTTAGCAACAATGGCCCGTGTACGTACTCGTCACCTTACGTACACGACGTCCATACAGCAAATAGTATCAAAACAACCGAAGGAGAAGTCCCCAACAAAGAGTTAGGTAAGCCACTTACCTCGACTGCTCTACTCAACTCAAAACCACGCTCTTGGCACGAGTAGCCGACTCCGAATGGCCCAAATCTATTTAATTCAATTGCATAATGTAAATATCATTTTAAGAAATCGATCTAGCTAATTAGTTCAAGGCTAATACGCGAAATTAGGAAAATTGTCCAAAAAGTCCCCCGGGCCCACGTCTCAGAATCGAGTGAAAGTTACAAATTTAGAACACCCATTCACTCACGAACTCACTTGAATAAGAATCATCGAAAACCGACGTCAAAATCTCATTAAATTCTAGGATTTCTATTTGGGGAACCTTCCTTCCATTTTCATGTTTTTTCACCCAAATTCATTGATTATATTGAAGAAATTGCTATAGATTAATGATATACAAGTGAATAGTGTTAGGAATCGTTACCTAAGAGTATTCTCTTCAAAACCCACTCAAAATCGCCTAATCCCGATCTCCCAATCATTTTTAGAATTATGAATTTCAAACCCTCGAATTTGTTATAAACTGCCCAGCGATCCTGCACCTGCGCCCCCTTGGACCATCTGTGGTCCCGCACCTGTGGAAAAATACATCGCAGGTGTGAAATCTCACTAAAAGGGCTGGGGCCGCACCTGCGGTCACTCGGCCGCATCTGCGGCTCCGCATCTGTGAAACTCTTACCGCACCTGTGAGCCTGACTGACCCAGGTCAACTCCGCACCTGCGAGGTCCCCGTCCGCACCTGTGTGTCCGCACCTGTGGGTCCCCTTTCGCAGGTGCGAAACACCTGTACCAGTAGTGCTTTAGCTGGTTTCTAAGTCCAAAATCATCCCGTTGAGCATCCGAAACATCCCCAAGGCCCCGAGACCTCAAACAAACTTACCAACCAGACCTAATACCTTATCCAAGCTTAGTCGAGCCTTCAAAACACATCACATAACATCAAAATCTCCAATTATATATGGATTCAAGCCTAAGAACTTATGAAATTTCTAAAATCCATAAGCGATGCTGAAACACGTCAAAACTAGTACGAATGACCTCAAATTTTACACACAGGTCATGAATGACACTACGAACCTACAACCACTCTTGGAATTCCATTCCGAGCCCGATGTCAAAGTTTCACCTATCGACCGAAATCGCTGAAATTCTAAATTTCGTCAATTCAAGCCTAAATATACTATAGACCTCGAAAACACCTTACATATGCGCTCCTAACCCAAAAATCACCTCACGGAGCTGATAGAGTTGGTGAAATTCCATTCCGTATCTGTTTTCACACAGATCCAACTACTGTCTGATTTCTAAAGCTTAAACTCATATATAGTGACTATGTGTCCAAAAACTCTCCGAAATTTGCAACTAATCATTCTGACAAGTCCCATAAGTAGATATAACGTGGGAAAAGTAGTTATTAGGGGATCAAGGCGCTAACTCTCAAAACGACCGACTGGGTCGTTACACGTTTGATGTGTTGAAAGAAGCTATTGCCTCATAACCTATCTTGCGGCTTCCTGATTTTGAGTTGCCCTTCGAAGTCCATACTGATGCTTCCGACAAAGCTGTTGGGGGTGTGTTGGTTCAAGAAGGCCATCCTGTGGCCTTTGAAATAAGAAAATTCAATGAAGCGGAGCAGAGGTATTCGACTCATGAGAAATGAATGGTTGTTGTTATTCATTGCTTGCAAATCTAGTGTGTTTACTTGCTGGGAAAAAAATGCATCGTGAGGACGGACAATGTGGCTAATACCTTTTTCCAAACATAGAAAAAGTTGAGTCCAAAACAAGCACGTTGGCAGGAATTTTTAGCGGAATATGATTTTGTGTGGGAGCACAAGCCGGGAAAACACAAACCAAGTTGCGGATGCATTGAGTCGGAAGAAGTCTTTGCTGCTATTTATTCCTTTACGATACTTGAGTCAGATTTTATTGATAAGATCAAGTCAGGTGCTGTAAATGATCCATTGTACATAAAAATAATGAACCATGTGAAAGAAGGTATAGTGAGGATATACTGGATCGAGGTCGATCTTCTCCATTTCAAAGGGGGGAGAATCGTGGTACCACTTGGTGACGGGCTTCGTCATGAGTTGCTGAAGGAGACGCATGATACACTTTAGGCTGGTCATCCAGGTATTTAGAGATGATGATGTTGTTGTCCCGATATTATTAAAGATGGAGCACGATGTGGAAGCTTATGTGAAAAGCTGCCTTATTTGTCAGGTTGATAAAACAGAACGGAGGAAAGAAGTGGGTTTGCTACAACCTCTGCCCATTCCAGAAGAAACATGGCAATCAATTTCTATGGATTTTATCAGCGTATTTCCTAGGTTAATGGGTTGTCTTCAATCATGGTTGTGGTCAACAGGTTTTCAAAGTATGTTGTTTTTATTGTTGCCTCAACTGAATGTCCCTCACAGGTTGCTGCTGAATTATTCTTCAAGAACGTTGTCAAGTATTTCAGAATGCCAAAGGATGTGGTTAGTGACAGGGATGCACGGTTTACAGGCCGGTTCTGGACTTATTTGTTCAATCTGATGGTTACAAAATTGAAGTTCTCAATGGAAAATCATCCCCAAACTGATGGCCAAACCGAAAGAATCAATAATTTACTTGAAGAATACTTGAGACATTTCGTGATTGCTGGTCAACGAAACTGGGTAGATTTATTAGACTGTGCACAATTTTCTTACAATTTGCACAAGTCTTCAGCAACAGAGAAGAGTCCTTTCGAGATTGTGTTGGGAAAATAGCCTAAGCTACCAACGGCGATTGCGCAACAGAAAACTGGAGGGAAATGTCCATCTTCCTATCATTAGGGTTGGGATAGACAAATCATGATGGAAGAAGAAACAGATAGCCTGAACAAGGCACATAAACAAATGAAGAAGTATGTTGATTGGAACAGGCGTCCATTGGAGTTCAAAGTGGGAGACAAAGTTTTGTTGAAGCTTACTCCTGAAATCTAGAAAAAGATTGATAGTAGGGTAAGAGATAGAGCATTGGTTTCAAGATATGATGGTCTCTTTGAAGTTATTGAAAACGTGGGTGGAGTTACTTACCGTTTGAAGCTGCCGGAAAGAGTAAAGGTACACCCAACTTTCCATGTGAGTTTTTTGAGGCCTTATGTGGAAGATCATAAAGATCCGGACATGCATAAAATCAAGAGAACTCCTCCTGAAGTGCGCACTCAGATTGAGGACGAGGTTGAAAAGATTCTGGACCACCGGGTACTTGGGATGCACAAAAAGAATAGGCGGACATAATTTTTAATTCAATGGAAGGGCAAGACCGAGGTAGATTTAACTTGGGAGAAGGGTAATTAATTATGGCAATTCAAACATCAAATAGAGGACTACTTGAAATCAGCTTCGACAAGGGCGTCGAGTTCAACCAGTGGGGGTGGTTTGTTAGCCCCTTTGGTGTTTTAGAATAAAATAGGTGCAACAAAGGGAGCTTTCGAAGGCTGAATGAGTCCCGCATCAAGTAAATCATTCAACTGTTTCCTCAATTCAGCTAACTCTTTTGGCACCATTCTGTAAGGAGGTTGAGCAGGTGGCATTGAACCTGACAACAACTCAATTTTATGATCAATAGCCCTCCTTGGTGGCAAGTTTTTCGGCAATTCAGGCAGTATCACATCAGTAAAGTCACTCAAGATCTGAGCGACGCAGTTCGGTACTTCAACCTGCACATCGGGCTTCACTTCTATCATAGCATCAAGGAAAGTATCATCTCCACTTTTCAACCATTATAGCAGAAATTAACGAAGCCCTCTGTTGAGTCTCTTCTTTTCCGTAAGGATGGAAAACCTTTACAAAACCAGGAGCTGTTTTATTCATGATCATTACTCCATCCAAATGGGGCATTGGAACAAAGCAATGCTTCCTCATGAAATCGATTCCACGTATCACCTCGAAATCCTCTAAGGGAATCACCATCAGATTGACTTTCCCTTTCCAATTTCCAACAGACATGGGGACATTATAAGCCATGCCCACAATGGCTTGTGCTTTGGCATTCACTGTCTTCATATAGGAGGAACATTTTCTCACGCTCAATCCATACTTATGAACTAAATTGGCCGAGACAAAGGTGTGAGTAGCGCCTGTATCGACCATAGCTATCACAACCTTCTCTCCAATTTTCATTTCGATGTGCATCAGCAAGGAATGAGGGTTCATCTCATTGCTTGTAGAATTTACCAATGAAATAACATTCAGCAATTGTAAAGGATTTACCATGCAACTGCCAACCTTCTCACATGAGATAATCCACCTGTGGAAACTCCATGCCGTCATCATCTAACGATATTGTACTGGGTACAATTACTACGAAATCAGTAACCCATCCTCAACCCGTGCTCATTCATCAGCTGTACAAGCCCGTCCACTCCTCATGAACATGAACTAAAGGTGCGACAATACATTCCAATCGAAAGTCATGTCGTAACCTTCTTCATATCGAGCAACTCTTTGCCGTCGTAACCAACCCTTCCCAGCATAGCACTCAACATTCCAAATTAAGTCCGTAGACCTATTCACTGTCCACCATGAATCTCGAATCACTCTAAACTTTTCCCAAGGCGTGTAGTCGTCCTTCCACAGAACCCATATGCTACACTGCCACTCTCCCACTTTGGTCAAACTCACTCTTTTAAGCAACTACTCGACTTCTACTCCTCACACTTGGCCTTCTAGCAGTTTATCCATTGCAAGACGCCCCCCCCCCCACATGCTCTTCCTCATCCTTCGCTGCCCAGTTGTTGCCTTAAGTCAAGATCCATCTCTGTAGCACTTGAACCAATAGATCGCTACCAACTTTAAACCCCTCTAAATATCATCTTTCTCGAGCCATCAACATTAGAAACACCGGCTCTATCCTAAAACCGCCACACACCGCCATCTCTGAAACTATTTCCCAATACCTTACCCCGAAGACAAATTTAAGAAGGACGTAACATCGACGAGACTTAACGCGTTCAACAAGGACTATGACACCACATCACAATTGAGAACTCTACCACGCTCGAAAATACCAAGCCTTGTTACTCCGTCAACCTAAACCTGAACATTCCTAGTCCGATTGCCTTTCCTCTGCCGGAAATAAAATACCGAATCTATGAATCATGCACAGAGTAATACCTCCCTTTAGGTCATTCATTGCCTCGAAGAAGTAGTGACTAGGGATCGACTTCGACACTCACTATGGGCTAACATTTTGATACCAATAGTTTAATTAAGCATGAATTATATGAAACAATGGGAGACTCAATAATCAATAAGTAAGTAACATTTTTTTATTACTTTGGAAATTTCCATCTCTCGTTTCGTCATTTAAAAATTTTATATTTCAAGCCAATGAAGGAGCATCAAATATGATGGATTTCAAATATGTAACATGCGCAAACAATGCCGAGGTCGTACGCCCCCCTCCAACACTTAAATATAAACTTTGCACTGCCGAAGGTTGAATGACACGAACCATAGATGCATCTATTTAATCTATTGAGACGTTTGGACCTCTCCACAAAAGATAAACACATTCAAACAACCAAATCAAGAATTTATTTAGGAGCAATTACCCAAGGAAATGCCAACTTTTCATACAACGGTCAAGAAAAACATAGTTTAGTCTTTTAAATATTTCTTTTCCAAGTTCAATATGATTTATGCAATTTAAGTTAACAATAAGGTTGCAAATATTTCAGGTATATCATGATTTGGGTCATAGACTACCCGGACTTGAGCATAATAGTAGCTACGCAGGGACTCTCGTCACCTTGTGCGTACGTAGCCCCCACAAATAAAGCACATCTTGAATTATTTCACCTATGGGGTTAATTTTCCTCCTACAAAGTTAGAAATGAGACTTACCTCGCTCCGAAGTTCCATCACCGTCTCCCAAGCCTTTCCAATGACTCGAATTGTTGCCCAATGCTCCAAAACTAGTAAATAAATGTGTGTAATGACCCGACTGGTTATTTTGAGAATTTAAGCTCCGTTCAGTGGAATAAGGTATTTAATAACTTCACATTATGTATATCGATCTGCGTGCATGATTGTATTCAGTTATGGGATGATTCAGAGTCGAATTGGAGGAAGGATTCTAGTTTTGGAAATTTAAGTGGTGAAATTTGACCGCAATTTGACTTTTGTGTAAACAGATCTGGAATAAGTTTTGGATAATGTCAACAACTTCGCATAGTGATTTTGAGCTTAGGTGTGCGTTTGGATTTGGATTTGGAGGTTTGTAGGGTAATTTGAGGCATTTCGGCAAAATTTGAAGTTTGGAAAATAGAGAAGTTTGACCCACTGTTGACTTTTGTGATATTGGGGTCGGAATGCAATTCCGAGAGTTGGAACAACTCCGTTATGTGAAATGGCGCTTGTCTGCAAAGTTTTGCGTCATTCCGGGTTGAATTGATAGGTTTCAGCACGAGTTTTAGAAGTTAGAAGATTGAAAGTTCATAAGCTCGATTCAGAGTACGATTTGTAGTTTCTTCGCGGTTTGATGTGATTTGAGACCTTGAGCGGGTCTGTGTTAGGGTATAGACTTGTTGGTATGCTTGGACAGGGTTCCGAGGGCCCCTGGTGTGTTTCAGATGAGTCGCGGATGAATTCCATGGTTTTGGGGAGGCTGAGTTCTGGTGTAATCACACCTACGGACCTTGGGCGCAGGTGCGATGATTTCAGGTGCGGGAAAGGAGACACAGGTGCGAGAGGAAGCGGACTGAGCAGCATCCGCAGGTGCAGAAATTTGGAGCGCACGTGCGGCACCACATGAGCAGTTACTTGAGCACAGATGCGGAGTGGAGCGCAGGTGCGGTTGGCCATGCGCACCTGCGATTACGCAAATGCGGCTAAGTTGGTCGCAGGTGCGGAAGTCCTGGCAGATTCATTTAAGCGAGGTTTGGAAATTTTTCCTCACATTTTGAGTTTTCGACTTTGGATTTGGGAGCGATTTTTGGTGGTTTTCAAGCCAATCGAGTGAGTAAGTGTTCTTTGCCTAGAATTAAATATAGTCCATGATTTTATCCTTGTTTTTGTCATTTAAATTGTGTTTTGAGTTGGGGAAGATGTTTGTTTTTGAAGAAAATTTCTAAAATGGAAAATCATGATTTGAGGGATGAAATGGTATGGGAATTTGGAAATTTTTGTGTGGTTGAACTCATATTGGAATGGATGTTGGGGTTTTGTAAAAATTGTCGGGTTCCGAGGTACGGGCCAGGGATCCGAGTTTTGGGTCAATTTTTGGATTTTGTTAGAGATTTAGACTTTATGATCTGGAATAGTTTCTTATGTATTTTATTTATATTTTGAAATCATTTTGGTTAGATTGAGCCGTCCGGAGGTCTTCTCACCTGAAAAATTCAATTTTAGACTATCAGTTTGTCGTCTTTGAGGTAAGTATCTTTCCTAATCTTGTGTGGAGAAAACTACCCCTTACGATTTGAGTCTTCTATGTTGATTGTAGTCTGTGCATGCAAGGTGACGAGTGCATGCTCGGACTTATTTGTGGAAAGTTGGACCTTTAGGAATCTTAGGTCCTTATATTCACTGAGTATGAATTTGTTCTTGACATGATTGAGTTCCTAATTGCTAGTTTCATCTTTACTTGCCTGATTTAGAATTTCTTGCTTTTTGATTCACTCTTATTGCCTATTTGACTCCAAATTGACTAAACTGAAGATTTCATCCCTTCTACTATCATGCTATATCTTCATAACTGCTTATCCTTATTTGTAATTTTCATCACCGCCCTATAATTGTTTAGTCTTAATTAAAGTTATGGTTACCTTTCCTGCTGCTTACCCTTAAGTGAAATTGTTGAATATCCTCGAAATTTGCTTAACCTTAAAGGTAGTTTAGATATCTTATATCTTAGTTGACTTGCCCTTATTTGAAATTTCCGGATTTGTGTTACTTTCTTTTTGTCGAATCGTGCAATTTGGGTACGACTGTTAAATGCCACTTTCTTCCTTGTTTAGTTGTCCTTATTATGCCTAGTACTCTTTCTTGTGCTTATTCCTTGTGAACTAGACTTTGCCTTTCTTGTGATCGAAGGTTCTCGAGTTGATGTATTTACCGTATCTTGTATTATTTTCATTGTTGTTGTTGTGCTTGTTGTGGTGATGCACGAGGTTTCTGCCGTGCGGTTGTGGTTATTGTGATGTACGAGATTTTTGTCGTGCAATTGTTGATATGGGGACTTGCACAAGGTTTCTGCCATGCCGTGTTTTCTATTGATATTGCACATGCGGCAAGACTAGGTGGGATATGTATATGTGGGTTGCGCATGTGGCGAGACAATGTGGGAACATTGTTGTGTGTATTGGTAAAAAATAGACTTCACACGTGTAATATTTCTGATGACAAGGTAATCTACGTGGATCAATGGAAACATGACATATGGTTAGAAGTTTAGAAAGAAGTACGGGACAAAGAGGAACGGAATAGCATACACACGAGACAATTAGATGCAGGAGTTTCAGTCTAATTGAGGAGTCGAAGAGACACGATAAGAATGAACCAAGGCAGAATAAAGGGCAGATTCAAAGATCTTCAATCAATGAGCTAAATGTTACATAATCTTCACGCAACAGTTACGATTACCAATTTTAATGTTACATTAATGATCTTATTAGTAATTAATGCTCAATCATTAAGAAGAGTAGACGTTATATTAAGAAATTCCCTATAAAAGGGAGTAAAATCTCACTTGTATAGACATGTTCGAACCACTACTGAAATATACTTACTTTTATGTGATCTTATTGCTTTCTTATTTACAAGTCTAATTATTATTATTCATTTATCAGAAGCCCGAGTACTTCTTAAAATAGCTTTGACCGAGAATCTAATTCTTTGGTTAAACAAATTGGTTACGTTACCGGGAATGTGATAATCTTTGTTTTTTCTCGAATAACCTTTATTGAATCATGTTGAATACCAACGACAACAACCAACAAACAACTGGAACCCCAGTTCCATCGCCTCAGGTATCCCCACGAGGTTCAACAGACAACTCCCCAGAAAGATCTACAACTCACAATAATGATCAAATTGGAAACGAGCAAACAGGAGAACAAGACCCTGTGAACAGATGGTTGGTGAATATGTGAGTGAAGCTCTTCAAACTTTCATGAGGGGGCTACAAACTTTGTCACCTACGCCTTCTCCAAACAACACCGTGACTGTAGAAAATCCACAATCTGGACTAGCAAATTCAGGAAGTAGAGGCACTCTAAATGAATCACTTGAAGGAAGACCAGATATGTCTAGTAATTCAGATTTACAATCTTTATTTACTAACCTTGCAGAAACAGGTGAAAGAACAAAACAATTGCATCGAGCAAATTCCTGGAGTACCACCTGTCATCAAGGGTATTGATATTGATAAATACTCTCAACAACCCTGGAAGCCAAGTGGAGCACCTTTGCCGATTCCCAAGAAATTCAAAATGCCTGACATACCAAAGTATGATGGGACAACTGATCCACGTGATCATGTTACTGCTTTCACCACAGGAGTAAAAGGCAAAAACCTGACTAAGTAAGAAATTGAATCGGTGTTGGTCAAAATGTTTGGAGAGACACTCACCAAAGGAGCATGAATATGGTATTCTCTCTTGCCCGAAAATTCTATTGATTCTTTTGTTGAGCTTGCAGATTTGTTTATAAAAGCACATTCCGGTGCGCAAAAAGTGGAAAAGAGAATGGAAGACATATTCAAAATAAAACAGGGAGATACAAAGTTGCTTTGTGAATTCGTAGACAGGTTTCAACACGAAAGGATGCTTCTACCAAGAGTACCTGACAATTGGGCAACTATGGATTTTGCATGTAATTTGAACGATAAAAGCTCTGAAGCGACGAGGAGACTCAAAGAAAGCTTGAGAGAGTTCCCAACTATGACATGGAAAATTTTTTATAACAGGTACATCACCAAATTACGAATTGAAGAATATACTATTGCCCAATCAAAAGCAGAAAACAAGATGAGTTCTAGACGCTCCGAATCAGAAAGGAGAACTGTAAAAACAGGTACGATCCGTACACGGGACCTTCGGGAAGAGAGGCTCATTCCAAATCTGAAAACCCACAGTCTGATCATAGACCATCAAATAAAGATTCGAGCTCATCATCATCAAGATCCAAAAAGGATCGAGATGAGCAAAATAGAGGTAATACAAGAATTGGAGATTACAATTTCAATGTAAGTACTTCTGAATTAATTACAGTATTAAGAAATATGGGTGATAAAGTTCGATGGTCCAAAGAAATGAGATCAACTCCAAACAGAAGGAACCCAAACTTCTGGTGTGAATTTTACAATGATCGCGGGCACAAAACATCAGACTGCAGGTTATTACAAGGTGAGGTAGAACACTTATTAAAACAAGGTTATCTAACAGAACTGTTTAGTGAAAAAGGTAAATAGGCATATAAGAAGAATAGGCAGGAGCCCCCAAAACCACCATCTCCGAAGAGAACTGTAAATGTGATAAATGGAGGAGAGAAGGTAAATGGCGTAACTTATACTTCAGCAAGAAGGATGACCAAGTTCACAGTGACCCACGGGAAATGGACTCGTGAGACTTTGGAGGCTGACAACATCTCATTTGACGACTCAGATGATGATGGATTACTGCTTCCACATAACGACGCACTAGTAATATCTCTACTTATACATGACATTAACATGAAGAGAGTATTGATTGATACAGGTAGCTCGGTCAATATCATTTTGCTGAGGGTTGTGGAAGAGATGTTAATGGGGGATTGGGTAATTCCAAAAGCACGTTCCTTATCCAGATATGACAACTGTACTGTCATAACAAAAGGAGAAATTGAGCTTAATACCTATGCAGAAGGCGTCGTCAAGGAAATTTTTTTTCAAGTTATAGATACAGATATGACTTATAATGTAATCATGGGGAGACCATGGATCCATGAAATGGATGCAGTACCATCTACTCTGCATCAGGTAATCAAATTCCCTTCCAAATGGGGAATTCAGCAGATTCGAGGTGATCAGTGGACTTCAAGAAACATCAACTCAGTGATGCATTCCAATAAAAAAGAAATAGCGTAAGAATCAAATGACGAGGGAGAAACTCAAACAAACACGATGATCAAATCACCACGGATGTCGCATCAAGACATACGGAGATGGATTCCAGACCTGATGTTATTCAAGAACCAGAAGAGAATGAAATATCAAGACAACGAGTGAGGAGCTCGAAGCTGTTCCACTGTTCGAGCTTAAGCCTGAGCAAAAAATCCACATAGGAGCAAGGCTAAGCCCGACCAGAAGAGGTAAGTTAATTGAATATTTAAAATTTAACGCAGATTGTTTTGCTTGGTTCCATTCAGATATGATAGGTATACCCCCAGAAGTGATGACTCATAAACTAAATGACGACCCATCCTTCGTACCTTTCAAGCAAAAGAAAAGAAGCAGGGATCGTTCAAGAATCAAGTGATCGATGAAGAGGTACAGAAACTCTTAAAAATCGGTTCAATACGTGAGGTAAAATATCCTAATTGGTTAGCTAATACCTTAGTGGTATCTAAAAAGAATGGTAAATGGAGAGTATGCGTAGATTATACGGATTTGAATAAAGCATGCCCAAAAGACTCATTTCCATTACTGCACATAGATCAAATGATTGATGCCACCGCAGGTCATGAATTACTAAGCTTCTAGATGCATATTCTGGTAACAATCAGATAAAAATAGACCCCTCAGACGAGTAAAAAACCTCCTTTATTACGAACATGGGGACTAATTGTTACAAAGTCATGCCTTTTGGCTTGAAAAATACTTGAGCCAGGTATCAAAGGCTAGTTACCAAGATGTTCCAGGAACATCTGCGGAAGACAATGGAGGTGTACATTGATGACATGTTGGTAAAGTCAACGCAGGAAAAAGATCATTTCTAACATCTCGCAACTACTTTCGAGATCCTCTGCAGGTATAACATGAAATTAAATCTAGAAAAATGCGTCTTTGGCGTCGAATCAGGTCAATTTTTAGGGTTTCTCGTATCAAATAGAGGCATTGAAGTAAATCCTACTCAAATTAAAGCTATTGAATAAATACCTGATATACTCACGAGCAAAAAAGAAGTTCAAAGATTAACATGTAGGATTGCAGCTTTAGGAAGATTCATCTCCAGATCTTCAGAGAAGAGTTTTCAATTCTTCTTAGTAATAAAGAAGCAGAATCAGTTCGAATGGACTGAAGAATGTCAACAAGATCTTAAAGACTTGAAGGCTTATCTACGAAATCCCCTACTGCTGTCTAAACCAAAGGAAGAGGAAATGTTATACATTTATCTTGCTGTTGTAGAATAGCCGTAAGTGCAGTCCTGGTAAGGGAGGAAAAAGGTAAGCAATCTCCTATCTACTATGTAAGTAAGTCCTCACTAGATGCTGAAATCAGATATCCTCATCTAGAAAATTAGCCTTGGCTCTAATCATGGAAGCTAGAAAGTTAAGACCGTACTTTCAGTGTCACCCAATTACTGTTGTAACTTTGTATCCTTTGAGAAATATTTTGCATAAGCAAGAACTGTCAGGTAGACTGGGTAAATGGGTAATATAACTAAGTGAATATGACATAGTCTATCAACCTAGGACTGCAATAAAGTCTCAAGTTTAAGCCAATTTTGTCGCAGATTTTAACACTAGCATAATTCCTAAAGTAGAAAAAGAATTAGAAATCTTTACCGGAGCTAATCCAGGAATATGGACTCTATTCGTCGACGACTCTTCTATTATTAAAGGAGCCGGGTTGGGAATTGTATTGATACCACTTTCGGGTGAAAAGATAAGGCAAGCTATTAAATGTTATCCTGCCACTAACAATGAAGCAGAGTATGAAGCTGTCATTTCAGGACTCGAATTAGCACGAGCTCTCAATTGAGTAGATCGTGATCAAAAGTGACTCTCAACTAGTGGTGAACAAGATGCAGGGGACTTATACTGCTAGAGAGACTCGAATGAAACAGTATCTGGAAAAGGCACGAGACCTGGTGAGGCAATTCCATTCATGGAAGATTATGCAAGTACCTAGAGAGGAAAACACAGAAGCGGATGCATTAGCTAATCTTGCAGCAGTTACCGATGTAACGAATAAAGACAATGCTATTGGGGTACACTTATTTCATTCATCAATTGACCAGGACAAGAATGAGGTAACATTTAATAATCTAACCTGGGATTGGAGAAACGAAATTATAATTTTTTTGCAGAATGGTACCGTGCCTGAAGATAAGAAAGAAGCTCAAAAACTTCACTGAAAAGCTGCACGGTACTGCCTAGTTCGTGACACTCTGTATCGCAAAATATTTGGAGGTCCCCTAGCAAGGTGCCTTGGACCAAACAAACTGAGTACGTGATATAAGAAGTACACGAAGGACATTATGGGAACCAAGCAGGTGCAAGGTCCTTAGTCAAAACCCTAATCAGATTAGGGTACTATTGCCCTAAGATGGAAGAAGACGCTGAAGATTTTGTAGCTAAATGCGATAAATGTTAGCGATATGCTAACAATATGCATCGGCCCGCAGAATTACTACACCCGGTTGTATCACCTTGGACATTTATGAAATAGGAATGGATATAGTAGGACCTCTACCCCCAACCAGAGGAAAGATACGATTTTTACTTGTGTTAACAGATTATTTCTCAAATGGGTGGAGGCAAATTCTTTTAAACATGTGCGAGAAAAAGAAGTGAAAATCTTCATATGGCGAAACATCATATGCCTATAACGACCCGACCGGTCATTTTGCATTATCGGACCCCGTTCCCCTAAATGAAACTTCCCGTAGTGGTTTTTATGAGTTATGACTTGCGGAGACTGGTGGTCCGAGATTCGGAGGTGTTTAGAGTGCTATAGGAACAATTGGTTCCTTAAGGTTGGCCTTTAAGGCCAAGTTTGCCTTCGGTCAATATTTTGGGTAAACAACCTCGGAATCGAGTTTCGTCGGTTTCGGTAGCTTTGTGTGATGATTTTGGACCTGGGCGTATGCTCGGAATGGGTTTCTGATGACCCGGGAGCGTTTCGGCGCCCAATATTGAAATAAGAAGTTCCTTAAGTTCCTATTGTGGTTTTGTACGTGATTTTGTGTTATCAAGGTCCGAACGGAATTTCAACACCGGGAATAGTTTCATCATGTCATTTATGACTTACCTGCAAAATTTGGTGTCATTCTGAGTAGTATAGGTCGGTTCGGCGCGTTGATAGCGAAGTCTAGAGAACTTAAAGTTCCAAAGTTTGGTTCATGAGGTTTTGAGGTGTGATTTTGAGTTTTAGCATTGTTTTGGGGGGTCTGAAGGCTTGAGCGAGTCTGTATTATGATTTGGGACTTGTTGGTATATTTGGACGAGGGCTCGGGTTGGTCCAAAGGCCTCTCGGGTACCCAACGGGGCTAAAAACCAGCTAAAATAGCTGCTGTTGCACCTGTTCTAGTGTGACCGCAGGTGCGGTTGCCCAGTCTCAGGTGCGGGACCGCTCTTGTGGTCCCAAGCATCGCAGGTGCGACTCTCAGTGGTCTGGCCAATTCTCGTAGGTGCAGACAAAGTTCTGTAGGAGCAGAGCCGCAGGTGCGGTCTCCACTCCGCAGGTGCGGGCCCAGGCTCCCCAGTCTATTTCCGCAGGTGCGGGCCTTTGCTCGCAGGTGCGGTCCTCAAGCCGCATGTGAGAAAACACTGTACAGACAGTGTGTTTTTATACACGGTTTTAATTCATTTTTTCTCATCTTCTTCTTCTTCCTTGGGGCGATTTCCACCATTTTAGAGGGGCAAAAAACTTGGTTGTTGAAGGTAAGTAAATTCTACTCTAATATTGGCCTCATGCATGAATTCCTAGTTAAGTTTAATCACATAATTAGTGAAAGATCAAGAATTGTGTAGTAACCTAGGACTTTGATAATTTGAGAATTTACCCGTGAATTTGATATGAAATCAAGTAAAAATCGTATATTAACGATCCTTAGGCTTCGGGTGAGCAATTCCCTTGAGAATTTTTGGAAATTGAACGTGCGGTCCCGGGGTTGGATTTTGGGAATTCTTCAAGAATGTTGAATTATTGAATAAATAGGATAATTTCCCTACTTTGAGCATGCATTGATGTCATTGTACCGTATTTAGCTAGTTGCGAGTCCTCGGGTGTTGAGTTCGGAGTTCGGGGCCATCCTTGGTCCTAGGGGTAGATTCGACACGAGGTGAGTCTCCTTTCTAACCTTGTAAGAGGAAATTGTCCCCATAGGTGTATATATGTTGTGTATAATTGTTTTGGGGGCTACGTGCGTACAAAGTGACGAGAGTCCGTAAGTGGCGAATATCATGCTATGTCGGGTAGTTTTAGGGCTCACACGCATGTCTCTATGTGACTTATATGTATCTTTGGGTGTTCTTTGAGCTGCCTGATGCTTTTAAATTGATATGGAAATGTGGAAAGTTGCACTTGAACTCCCAGTTGATCAAACCCTGTTATAGGTATAGCCCTACTAAGTTATTGAGATGTCGGCATATACATATGTACGAATGAGAGTCATCACTCGAATCGAAGATATGATTTGCGATCGAGGGAAGCTTTATGATAAATCGGTATAAGTGTGTCAGCACTCGAATTGCAGGTATGATTCGCGATCGAGGGGAGCTTTATGGAATTATACATAAGTGTGTCAGCACTCGAATCGCAGGTATGATTCGCGAGCGGGGGAAGCTTTACATCCATTCAGTGTCTAGATATTTCCTTATGACTCCGGCCGGTTGTCTTGCCCTTGTGTGCGCTTGGCTATTTGGTACCGTTTCCATTGATATTGACGTGACAGATATTTGGGGGAAAAAAGGAAAGTGTACATTGTTGCTTATTTTCAGTAGTTTCCTGGATTTCTGTATTTGATAGGTATCTGCTGCTTACTGTCTTACATGTCTACTGCATTCCGTTATATCCTATTTGCATTATTACTGTTGGACCTTAGTGAGTGTCATGTCGACCTCTCGTCACCACCTCTTTGAGGTTAGGCGGGATACTCACTGACTACATATATATTTATGTACTCATGCTGCACTTCTGTACTTAATTGTACAGGTTCTAAGGCTGGTGTTTTTGGTTATCCGACTGGAGCTTGACTTATATTCTGGACCTGACTCCACGGTGAGCTGCACCCCTTGACGATTCTCAGCAGCGCTATGGAGTTATCTTTTATTTATTTCTGTCTACTTCTCTCAGACAGCAGTACAAATTGTATCATCTTTTGTATATTCTACTAGTTCGCATGTTGACTTGTGACACTAGTTCCTGGCACGCACATAGTAGTCTCATTATTTTTGGGACTGTATATATATATATATATATAAATGATTGAAGCTTAAAACTTTGGGAAGTATGTGGGGTTGGTATGTTAATAAGGATAATCTCACTAGTAAAAAATTGTTGGCTTGCCTGACTCCGGTGTTAGGCGCTATCACGATCCGTGTCGGATTTTGGGTCGTGACAACATGGTATCAGAGGACTAGGTTCACGTAAGTCTCACGAGTCACGGGCAAACCCAGTAGAGTCTTGCGGATCGGTACGGAGACGCCTGTACTTATCTTCAGGAGGCTACATGGTGTAGGAAACCTCTATTTGTTCTTATTCTATCGTGCAGTCGATGATTACTAAATTCATTCTTCTATTCTCTCACATATGGTGAGGACGCATGCATCTGATGTTCCAGACCCGAGAAGGGCCGCTACCCCTGCCGTCCGAGGCCGCGGTAGAGGCCGGGGGAGGGCACCGGCCCGTGGTAGGGGACGAGGGCATCCCAGAGCTATTCTTGTCCCGCCACCAGAGGACCCTATTATAGAGGAGCAGGATGAGGTGCCTCCAGCAGATCCTGCCCCAGTAGACTTTATGACGGCGCCAGGCTTCCAGGCAGTTATGGGCCGTATGATGAGATTTATGGACACTATGTCCCAGGCTGGTTTATTTCCAGCAGATCATGCCACTTCTCAGGCGGGAGAGGGAGCCCATACCCCTACCGCCCAGGCCGCAGGCCGGCAACTGCAGCACATCATACCCCTGGTACACTGCCCATGGGTGGTACCCAGCCTGTAGTAGCAGCTCCGGAGCCCAGACCAGCTGCGGATGGCAATTAGCAGAAGGTGTTAGACAGATGGACTCGATTGCGCCCTCCAGTCTTCGGGGGTGAGCGAGGTAAGGATGCCCAGGACTTCATTGATAGGTGCGGAGATAGACTGCACAACATGGGAATCCTAGCGTCCCATGGAGTGGATTTCACTACATGCCAGTTAGAAGGAAGAGCTCGCAGGTGGTGGCAGTCTTATGTTCTCAGCAGGCCAGCAGATTCTCCTACTGTGACTTGGGAGCAGTTCACACAGATGTTCTTGGACAGATATATTCCACCCTCTAAGAGGGAAGAGCGCGGTCAGTCTGAGCGGTTAGAGCAGGGGCAGATGTCCGTGATAGATCATGATGCTAGATTTTCAGAGCTGTCACACCATGCACTTATGATATTACCCACCGACGCTGAGAGAGTGCGGAGGTTTGTTGTTACATCCCCTACCTTAGCATTATGATGTGCCGCAGTAAATCCACATGAGTTCGAAGAGATTATGTCTATTAGGAAGTTATAGAAGGTTTAAGACATTATTATTGTGAAACCCTGTAAGTTTACAACCTTGATACCGTTAGATATTATGTTAAGTGTGGTATTTGCTTTTAAGTGAAGTATTTTAGTAAAATTTTTATAAGTATAATTTTGGATAGTTATCATATTTTCGGATATGATAAATTATACACATAATGTAAGAAAGTGTATGAGATTTTCTTTTTGTAAAAATAGAAATTATTTTCTCATAAGAAAATAAAGTTGTCTTTTACCATTTTAAGAATTAAGCGTACGAAATTTTTTTACTATTTATATGAGATTAGGAAAATTATAAGTTGAGAAAATATATGTATTTTTACATGGATGTTTTAATGAAGTAATAGTGTATGTATTTATTTTATATATTACCACATGACCATTATAGTAAGTTATATAAGTATTTTAAAAATAAGTAGAATTTTAAGTAATTTGAGACAATTTTTAATTATGCGGATAATTGGTTAATTACCGGGTAACGAGGTATTACCTAATTAATCAATAAATTGGCTAAATCTTTGAACCCCCAACGTGGCAACAACCCCCATCCCCATTTATGACTCTTAAAGAGATTGAAATGTGGCATCTTTAGAGGGAACCTTGGCTAAAGCCATAAAAGGTTCAAGCTAGTGTTGATATTACCAAAAACAGTATTTTCAGTTGTCTGGTTTATGGTAGGATTTTGACATCTTAGGTTGTTGATAGTTTGATTCAAAAGATAATTCTACTATTCAACAACCACAAAGCTTCATACATCAACTTAGACAGATTCTAGAACTTAACTTTTAGTACTAAATGATAGGATAAGAGTGTCATATTTTCGGATTAAGTTTACCTAAACAATGCAGAATTGTGAATTTTCGGTGAGCAAGCTTAATTAAAAAGAGCTTGATTTGATGAAAGCAATTCATATGTGGAGAAGCCAAGCAACTAATAACCCATGTAGTTGAATTGTGGTTTATGTTTTAGATTTGTGGCCAAAAGAGAGATATATTCATAGCAACGTAACTAGCTTCAACAAGAGATTCGTACGGAACTTCTTCGCGCAATAGCAACAAGATTTTGCGATTCTAAAGGAGATTCTAAAGGAGCACGGTGCAATCTTTTCCAAGAACATCATACGAATTTTTCCCTATTCCAGGTATGTTAAGGCTATCCCTTCTTTCTTTTGGCATGGTCCAAATTGTACTGAAGAAACGAGCAAATACACAACTTCTATAAATTACTCTATTCATAGAAAAAATAGGGGTGTCTATATTTTTGATTCCCCGTGAGAATTTTTATTATTTTCTGTTCATAGGTCTCATAATAATACGCAGTTGGAAAGGTTTATCCGAAAGGGATATCGAGATTATTATGTATTTTTCATGCATTTCACTTATTTATACATGTGCATTGACCCATGACCAGATGACGTTATATACGCGTATATATGTAAATATATGTATATGGGATATGGGGAAAAGGTTATAGCGTTATATACGCACCACCACCTGATCAGCTGGTATATGATGATGATGTTGCCAATAGTGGCTGAAATATGATTCAAATGGCATTATTTACGCGTATATATGTATGTATATATATGTATATGGGATATGGGGAGAAGGTTATAGCGTTATATACGCACCACCACCTGATCAGCTGGTATATGATGATGATGTTGCCAATAGTGGCTGAAATATGATTCAAATGGCATTATTTACGCGTATATATGTATGTATATTCAAACGGCGTTATATACGCGTATATATGTATGTATATGGAATATGGGAAAGGTTATGGCGTTATATACGCACCACCACCTGATCAGCTGGTATACGATGATGATTTTGCCCACAGTGGCTGATATGATATGATGGGATGCCCTCAGAGGCTGATGATGTTATGAAATGTATACCTATGCACGACATGACATTCATACGCATATGCATGATGCTAAAAGTGATTTATTATTACAGAGTTATCCAGACATACAGGTTGAGTCAATTACTCTATATCTCTTCCATGTCTCTTATGTATTTATTTATGTGCCTTACATACTCAGTAAATTATTCGTACTGACGTCCCTTTTGAATAGGGACGTTGCGTTTCATGCCCGCAGGTGCAAGTGGGCGAACTAATGGTCCCCCTTCTTAGGATCGCTGATCAACGAGATTTGGAGTCCTCCACTTGATCCGGAGCTACTTTTGATTTTGGTACGATACGTTTGTATATAGATATATATGGGTATGACGTGGCTCAGACCCGTCTTTATACAGTTATGTTTCTATTAGAGTTCTGTAGATAGTATGTCTAGTTGGATAGTATGTAGCCTTACCGACTTCCAGTTTTGAGATGTATAGTTTTCTATAGCAGCCTTGTCGGCTCGTCCTACGTATGTTGTACGTATATGTATGTATGCCTTTTTGTGCAGATTTTCTTCATGTATAATGTTCTCGTAATTCAGCAGATGTTATTCAGGTTCATATTTTAGACGCATGTTTAGGGGTATTTGACAGGTAGGACTCAGGAGCCCGTCACGACCCATCAGTTTGGGTCGTGACAGAAGTGGTATCAGAGCAGTTCTGTCCTAGGTTTGTGTACAGACCGTGTCTAGTAGAGTTTTGTTTATGGGTGTGTCGTGCAGCACACTTATAGACAGGAGGCTACAGGACATATAGGATGTTATCCTCTCTTCCTATCTTAGATCGTGCGATATAAGAATTTATGTTTCTAACGATGTGTTACGTTTTCAGTGATGCCTCCGATGACCACAGCCGCTAGTATGGGTCAGAAGGCTACGGAGGTGTTAGAAAGAGAGATAAGTTATACTATGGATTCAGACCCATCAGAGATCATGGTTTGTATGGAGGAGGATCCATCCGAGGAGCCATATGAGTCGCCCGTTCGAGCTGTTTCGACCATTCCGGCAGCAGATGTGGCGTGAGGAGTTCTGACCTTACTAAGTCCCTTAGTTCCACTATCACAGCCCGTTGATTAGGGTATGAGGGGAGTAGAGAATGGATTGGCACAGGCGGGATTCCCTCAGGCTCAAAACTATGTCAAGGTATTTGCGGACACCAGCTCTTCTGAGGTCCCAGATAGCCCACAGTCTTGGGAATCCGTCAATCAAGGTTTGCCAGCGTATGTTATGGGATATGCAGAGGAAGTGGATAGTAGTCGGGCTAAGAGGAGGAAAGTAACTGATAAGGATATAAAGGTTCCACTTCGAAGTGTGTCTGATAGAGGTTCTTATATAGGACGAGGCAAGGAACCTCTACTATAGACTTCCTCAAAGTGTCAGTTTTTGGTTGGTGAAGTTTCACCTCTTCTTGGAATATTACCAAGTCAGGATTTTAAATGTGTTTGGTTGTTTTATGAGGATGTAGGGAGCCCCGTCCTCACTTGTATATATTATGGTTATGCCTACTTAGAAGTTTTGCAGACAGTATCCTGTATATAGTTTTGGGTATAATATGCCTATGGCTTAGTAAACCCATATGTATATAAACCTTTTTTCCAAATTAGTTATACAAGTTAAGTCTTAATATTGTTACTTACATATATGGATATTGTCGTAATAGCCCGTGAAAAACTTAATAATAAACAAGGATAAGGTACGTGGTGTTTGGTTGGGTAGAACTTGATATTATAATGCGTATGGATTATTTGGAGTTTGTTATGCTAACATCAAGTGTAGTTCAAGGATAGTTTAATTTCAGTCCCAAAGAGAGCCTCTTTTAGAATGGGAAGATAATACGGCATCACCAAGAGATAAATTTATCTCATATCTCAAGGCAAGGAAGATGATCAATAAGGGATGTAATTATCACTTAGTTTGGGTTCAAGATACGAAAGAAGAGTCACCGACCATTTAGTCCATCCCTATGGTGAATAAGTTTCCCGATGTTTTTCCTGATGAGCTTCCGAGTCTTCCGGCAAGCGAGAAATTGAGTTTGTTATTGAACTACTACCAGATACTCACCCAATATCTATTCCTCCCTATAGAATGACCCCCGTAGAGTTCAAAGAGTTAAAGGAATAACTAAGGCACTTGCTTAAAAAAAAGAAGGGTTTTATCAGACCTAGTACGTCACCATGGGGAGCACCTGTGTTATTTATGAGAAAGAAGGATGGTTCCTTACGAATTTGTATTGATTATAGGCAATTGAATAAGGTAACGATCTAGAATAAGTACCCGTTCCCGAGAATTGATGATCTATTTGATTAGTTATAAGGTGCCAAGTGTTTTTCAAAGATAGATTTGAGATCCGGGTACCATCAGGTAAGGATTAAGGATGAAGATATTCTGAAGATAGCATTCAGGACCGGATATGAGAACCTTGAATTTCGTGTTATGTCGTTTTTGACCAATGCCCAGTAGTATTCATGGATTTGATGAACTGTGTGTCAGGACCTTGTAGATTTGATCGTAATTATATTTATCGATGATATATTGGAATATTCTCATTCAGAGACGAAGCATGCAGATCATTTGCGTACTATGCTCAGAGTTATACAAAAGGAGAAGTTGTATGTAAAAAAAATTCTTTAAATGTGAATTCTGGTTGGACTATGTGGCTTCCCTTGGGCGTATCATTTCACGTGGATATACAATAGATTGAGGCAGCCAAGACTTAGTCTAGACACACAACATCGACGAAGGTTCGTAGCTTATCCGTTTAGCAGGTTATTACAGGAAATTTGTAATGGAATTTTCTTCTCTTTTAAGCACCTTTGACCAAAGCGATATGTGGTGTCTCGCTTGATGTTCCGGAATAACATGAGAAAATCTTGAAGAAAGGTTGTGAATAGTCGAGACTTCAGATATGGTTTGGGTTTTACTTTAGTTTACAAAGGAGTCCCTAGTGAAAGTTTTGAAAATCTCAAAGAGTTAACATTCGAGGACGAATGTTTCTAAAGGAGGGAAGGATGTTACATCCCGTACCTTAGCATTATGATGTGCCGTAGTAAATCCACATGAGTTCGAAGGGATTATGTCTATTAGGAGGTTATAGAAGGTTTAAGACATTATTATTGTGAAACCATGTAAGTTTACAACCTTGACACCGTTAGATATTATGTTAAGTGTGTTATTTACTTTTAAGTGAAGTATTTTAGTAAAAGATTTATAAGTATAATTTGGGATAGTTATCATATTTTCGGATATGATAAATTATACACATAATATAAGAAAGTTTCTGCGATTTTCATTATTGTAAAAATAGAAATTATTTTCTCATAAGAAAAGAAAGTTGTCTTTTACCATTTTAAGAATTAAGCGTACGAGAAATTTTTACTGTTTATATGAGATTAGAAAAATTATAAGTTGAGAAAATATATATATTTTTACATGGATATTTTAAAGAAGTAATAGTGTATGTATTTATTTTATATAGTACCACATGACCATTATAATAAGTTATATAAAGTATATTAAAAATAAGTAGAATTTTAAGTAATTTGAGACAATTCTTAATTATGAGGATAATTGATTAATTACCGGGTAACGAGGTATTACCTAATTCATCAATAAATTGGATAAATCTTTGAACCCCCAACGTGGCAACAACCACCATCCCCATTTATGACTCTTAAAGAGATTGAAATGTGGCATCTTTAGAGGGAACCTTGGCTAAAGCCATAAAAGGTTAAAGCTAGTGTTGATATTACCAAAAACAGTATTTTCAGTTGTCTGGTTTGTGGTAGGATTTTGACATCTTAGGTTGTTGATATTTTGATTCAAAAGATAATTCTACTATTCAACAACCACAAAGCTTCATACATCAACTTAGACAGATTCTAGAACTTAACTTTTAGTACTAAATGATAGGATAAGAGTGTCATATATCCTGACGTGCAGTTCATTTTATTTGATGCTTCGGATTAAGTTTCACCTAAACAATGCAGAATTGTGAATTTTCGGTGAGCAAGCTTAATTTAAAAGAGCCTGATTTGATGAAAGCAATTCATATGTGGAGAAGCCAAGAAAGTAATAACCCATGTAGTTGAAGTGTGGTTTATGTTTTAGATTTGTGGCCAAAAGAGAGATATATTCATAGCAACGTAACTAGCTTCAACAAGAGATTCGTACGGAACTTCTTCGCGCAATAGCAACAAGATTTTGCGATTCTAAAGGAGTACGGTGCAATCTTTTCCAAGAATATCATACTACGAATTTTTCTCTACTCCAGGTATATTAAGGCTATCCCTTCTTTCTTTACCATGGTCTAAATTGTACTGAAGAAACGAGCAAATACACAGTTTCTATAAGTACTCTATTCATAGAAATAGTAGGGGTGTCTATATTCTTGATTCCCCATGAGAATTTTTATTATTTTCTGTTCATGGGTCTCAGAATAATACGCAGTTGGAAAGGTTTATCCGAAAGGGATATCGAGATTATTATGTATTTTTCATGCATTTCACTTATTTATACATGTGCATTGACCCATGACCAGATGGCGTTATATACGCGTATATATGTAAAAATATATGTATATGGGATATGGGAAAAAGGTACGGCGTTATATACGCACCACCACCTGATCAGCTGGTATATGATGATGATGTTGCCTATAGTGGCTGAAATATGATTCAAATGGCGTTATTTACGCGTATATATATATGTATATTCAAACGGCATTATATACGCATATATATGTACGTATATGTGATATGGGAAAGGTTATGACTTTATATACGCACCACCACCTGATCAGCTGGTATACGATCATGATTTTGCCCACAGTGGCCAATATGATATGATGGGATGTCCTCAGAGGCTGATGATGTTATGAAACATATACCTATGCATGACATGACATTCATACGCATATGCATGATGCTAAAAGTGATTTATTATTACAGATTTATCCAGACATATAGGTTGAGTCAATTACTCTATATCTCTTCCATGTCTCTTATGTATTTATTTATGTGCCTTACATACTCAGTAAATTATTCGTACTGACGTCCCTTTTGAATGGGGACACTGTGTTTCATGCCCATAGGTTCAAGTAGGCGAACTGACGGTCCCCCTTCTTAGGATCCTTGATCAGCGAGAGTTGGAGTGCTCCACTTGATCCGGAGCTATTTTGGTTTTGGTACGATACATTTGTATATAGATATATATGGGTATGACGTGGCTCAGACCCGTCTTTATACAGTTATGTTTCTATTAGAAGTCTGTAGACAGTATGTCTAGTTGGATAGTGTGTGGCCTTACCGACTTCCAGTTTTGAGATGTATAGTTGTCTATAGCAGCCTTGTCAGCTCGTCCTACATATGTTGTACATATATGTATGTATGCTTTTTTGTGCGTATTTCCTTCATGTATAATGTTCTCGTAATTCAGCAGATGTTATTCAGGTTCATATTTTAGACGCATGTTTAGGGGTGTTTGATCGGTAGGACTCAGGCACCCGTCGCGGCCCATCTATTTGGGTCGTGACATTTGTAGCAGGGTTGCATCCAGGTATTAGATCCACCATGGCTAGAGAGGTGGAGATGGGTACTCTTTATCATCTCCTGCTCGTGGTGGAGATTGCTCGCAAGATCGAGGGTTATCGGTTGAGGAGCAGGGAGCAGGGTCAGCAGGATAAGAGGGCTAGGTTCTCAGGAGATTTCAGGGATTCCCCAGCTAGGAGCATAGGCCGCTTTGGGGGTGCTCAGCCCAGCAGGCCTTCTTATTCAGCACCTCCACCACCTCCCCGATGTGTCCTAGTTAGGCCCCAGTTCAGTGCTATGCCAGAGCGCTCCTACCGTCCTCCAGTTATTCAGAGTTCTCCTAGTGGTTACTCCAGCCGCTAGAGATCCTCCAGTTCCTATTTCAGTGCTATGCCTGAGGGTTCACATCGCCCTCCGGCCATTCAGGACTCTTCTTCTTCGGGACAGTAGGATATGTCACTTGTGAGATGTTACGAGTGCGGGGATCTGGGCCATGTGAGGAGGACTTGTCCCATTTTTTAGGGCAAGACAGTGCAACAAGGTTATCAGCCTATGAGTTCAGCACCAGCAGTCCGGCCACGTAGAGGTGGAGGATAGGTCAGCAAGGGTCGTCCTAGAGGTGGAGGCCAGTCAGGGGGAGGCCAGGCAGCTCCTGTTCACTCCGGTGGGGCTCAGTCTTCAGGTTCTCCAGCCAGGTTCTATGCTATTCTGGCCAGATCAGATGTAGTGACCTTATACGTTGTGATCACAGGTATTATCTCAGTATGTGGTAGAGAGGCTTCAGTATTGTTTGATCCAGGATCCACTTATTCATATATTTCAGCCCTATTTGCTCATTTTCTGGATGTTTCTCGTGAGTCCTTGGGATCTCCTATATATGTGTCCACTCCTGTGGGCGATTCTGTGGTGGTAGACCGGGTGTATCGGTCTTGTATCATCACCTTCTATGGGTTCGAGACCAGAGCTGACCTTTTATTGTTCGACACGGTTGATTTTGAGGTTATTCTAGGCATGGATTGGCTATCTCCTTATCATTCCGTGCTTGATTTCCATGCCAAGACAGTTACTTTATCCATGTCCGGGTCGCCTAGGCTAGAGTGGAGGGGTTCTTCAGTTAGTGCAGCCAGCCAGGTTATTTCATTTTTGAAAGCTCGACATATGGTCGAGAAGGTTCGAGAGTTTGCGGATATTTTTCCTTCGGATCTTCCGGGCATGCCTCCGGACCGTGATATTGATTTCTGCATTGATTTAGCTCCAGACATCCAGCCTATATCTATTCCTCCGTACCAAATGGCTCCGAAAGAGTTGAAGGAGTTGAAGGAGTAGCTTGAGGAGTTGTTAGCTAAGGGGTTCATCCGACCGAGTATATCACCGTGGGGTGCTCCAGTTTTATTTGTGAAAAAGAAGGATGGGTCTATGAGGATGTGTATTGATTACTGCCAGTTGAACAAGGTTACCATTAAGTACAAGTATCCATTGCCACGCATCGATGATTTGTTTGACCAGCTGCAGGCTGCTCGTGTGTTTTCTAAGATTGATTTACGATCGGGGTATCATCAGTTGAGGATTCGGACTTCAGATGTTCCGAAGACTGCTTTTCGTACGAGATATGGCCATTATGAGTTCCTAGTGATGTTATTTGGCTTGACTAATGGCCCAGCAACATTCATGGACTTGATGAATAGGGTGTTCAGGCCGTATATTGATTCCTTCGTCATTGTCTTCATTGATGACATTTTGATTTACTCACGTAGCCTGGGGGAGCACAAGCAGCATTTGAGAGTTGTGCTCCAGAATTTGCGAGGACAGAAGCTATATGCTAAGTTCTCCAAGTGTGAGTTTTGGATGGATTCCGTGGCATTTTTGGGGCATGTGGTATCCGGAGAGGATATCAAGGTTGATCCTCAAAAGATCGAGGCAGTTCAGAGTTGGTCGCGTCCTACTTCAGCTACAGAGATCAAGAGATTTTTGGGCCTAGCAGGCTATTATCGCCTATTTGTGGAGGGTTTCTCTTCCATTGCAGCTCCATTGACTAGATTGACTCAGAAGAATGCCCCATTTTGATGGTCTGACGAGTGTGAGGCGAGCTTTCAGAAGCTCAAGACAGCATTGACCTCGGTGCCAGTTCTAGTATTGCCTTCCGGTTCTGGGATGTACACAGTATATTGCGATGCTTCACGCGTTGTCTTGGGGTGTGTATTGATGCAAGAGGGGAGATTTATTGCTTATTCTTCACACCATCTGAAGGTTCATGAGAAGAATTACCATGTGCACGATTTGGAGTTGGCGGCGATTGTTCACGGTCTTAAGATTTGGAGGCACTACTTGTATGGAGTATCCTGTAAGGTTTAGACAGACCACCGTAGCTTGTAGCACTTTTTCAAACAGAAGGATCTTAATTTGAGGCAGCGCAGATGGCTTGAGTTGTTGAAGGATTATGATATCACCATTCTTTATCACCCCGGCAAGACAAATGTGGTAGCAGATGCTTTGAGCAGGAAGGCGGGAGTATGGGTAGCTTGGATTATATTGCAGCAGAGGAGAGACCTCTAGCCTTAGACGTTCAGTCCTTGGCCAATCTCCTAGTAAGGTTAGACCTTTCAGAGCTTCGTCGAGTTTTAGCACATGTGGTTGCTCAGTCTTCGTTATCGGGGGAGATTAAGGCCCGTCAGTTCTATGATCCATGCTTAGCAGAGCTTTGGGAGACAGTGGTTCAGGGTAGGTCCAAGGAGGCTACTATTGGAGAGAATGGTGTTCTGAGACTTTAGGGTCGCTTATGTGTTCCTAATGTTGACGGCCTGAGGGAGAGGATTCTAGAGGAGGCACATAGTTCTCGGTATTCTATTCATCCTAGTGCTATGAAGATGTATCCTAACTTGAAGCAGCAATTCTGGTGGAGGCTGATGAAGAAGGACATTGTGGAGTATGTGACTAGGTGTCTTAATTGCCAGCAGGTGAAGTATGAGCACCAGAGGCCAGGAGGCCTACTTTAGCAGATGCCCATCCCTGAGTGGAAATGGGAGCGCATCGCTATGGACTTCGTGGTTGGGTTGCCTCGGACTTTGCAGAAGGTTGACGCAGTTTGGGTCATTGTGGATAGATTGACCAAATCGGCGCATTTCATTCCAGTAGCTACTACATATACTTCTGAGAGGTTGGCCCAGATCTACATTCGGGAGATAGTCCGGTTGCATGGTGTGCCGGTGTCCATTATATCAGATCGAGGTCCTCAGTTCACCTCGCACTTCTGGAGAGCATTGCATAGTGAGATGGGCACCCAGATAGACCTCAGCACAACATTTCACCCTCAGACTGATGGTCAGTCGGAGCGTACAGTTCAGATATTGGAGGACATGCTCAGGGCATGTGTGATTGACTTCGGAGGTCAGTGGGACCAGTTCTTGCCTTTGGCCGAGTTTGCTTACAATAATAGTTATCAGTCCAGCATTGAGATGGCACCATTTGAGGCTTTGTATGGTCGGCGATGCCGTTCTCCTATCGGGTGGTTTGAGCCTGGCAAAGCTAAGTTATATGGCATCGACCTGGTGAGGGATGCCTTGGAGAAATTGAAGTTGATTCAGGAGAGGCTCCGTACAGCACAGTCCGGACAAAAGAGTTACGCGGATCAGAGGGCGCGTGATGTATCATTTATGGAGGGAGATAGGGTCCTGTTGAAAGTCTCGCCTGTGAAGGGTATTATGAGGTTTTGGAAGAAGGGAAAGCTGAGCCCGAGGTTTATAGGTCCATTCGAGGTGTTGAGGGGAGTTGGGGAGGTTGCTTATGAGCTGGCCTTGCCTCCCAGTTTATCAGAAGTTCACCCATTTTTTCATGTATCCATGCTCCGAAGGTACCACTTCGACTTCTCTCACGTGGTTGATTTCAGCACTATTCAGTTGGATGGGAGGTTGGGCTACGAGGAGGAGCCAGTTGCTATTATTGATAGACATGACCGCCAATTAAGGTCCAAGAGAGTTTCTGCCGTGAAGGTCCAGTGGAAGGGCCATCCAGTTGAGGAGGCGACCTGGGAGTCCGAGTAGGACATGCAGAGCAGATATCCACACATATTCAGCATTTCAGGTATGCTTCAAGACCTGTTCGAGGATGAACGTTTGTTTAAGAGGTGGAGAATGTAATGACTCGACCGGTCGTTTTGCGTTATCGGAACTCGTTCCCTTAAATGAAACTTCCCATAGCGGTTTTTATGAGTTATGACTTGCGGGGACTGGTGGTCTGAGATTCGGAGGTGTTTAGAGTGCTATAGGAACAATTGGTTCCTTAAGGTTCGCCTTTAAGGCCAAGTGACTTCGGTCAACATTTTGGGTAAACGACCTCGGAATCGAGTTTCGTCGGTTCTGGTAGCTTCGTGTGATGATTTTGGACCTGGACGTATGTTCGGAATGGGTTTCTGATGATCCGGGAGTTTTTCGGCGCCCAATATTGAAATAAGAAGTTCCTTAAGTTCCTATTGTGGTTTTGTAGGTGATTTTTTGTTATCGAGGTCCGAACGGAATTCCGAGATCGGGAATAGTTCCGTCATGTCATTTTTGACTTGCCTGCAAAATTTGGTATCATTCCGAGTAGTATAGGTCGGTTCGGCGCGTTGATAGAGAAGTCTAGAAAACTTAAAGTTCCTAAGTTTGGTTAATGGGGTTTTGAGGTGTGATTTTGAGTTTTAGCATTGTTTTGGGGGTTCCGAAGGCTCGAGTGAGTCAGTGTTATGATTTGGGACTTGTTGATATATTTGGACGAGGGCTCGGGTGGGCCCAGGGGCCTCCCGGGTACCCAACGGGGCTAAAAACCAGCTAAAATAGCTGCTGGTGCACCTGTTCTGGTGTGAACGCATGTGCGGTTGCCCAGTCACAGGTGCGGGACCGCTCCTGCGGTCCCAAGCATCGCAGGTGCGGCCCCCAGTTGTTTGGCCAATTCTCGCAGGTGCGGACAAAGTTCCGCAGGAGCGGAGCCGCAGGTGCGGTCTCCACTCCGCAGGTGCGGGCCCAGGCTGCCCAGTCCATTTCCGCAGGTGCAGGCCTTTGCTCGCAGGTGCGAGACCGCAGGTGCGGTCCTTGAGCCGCAGGTGCGAAAACACTGTCCATACAGTGTGTTTTTATACACGGGTTTAATTCATTTTTTCTCATCTTCTTCTTCTTCCTTGGGGCGATTTCCACCATTTTAGAGGGGAAAACGACTTGGTTGTTGAAGGTAAGTAAATTCTACTCTAATATTAGCCTCATGCATGAATTCCTAGCTAAGTTTAATCACATAATTAGTGAAAGATCAAGAATTGGGTAGTAACCTAGGACTTCGATAATTTGAGAATTTACCCGTGAAGTTGCTATGAAATCAAGTAAAAATCGTATATTAACGATCCTTAGGCTTCGGGTGACCGATTCCCTTGAGAATTTTTGGAAATTGAACGTGCGGGCCCGAGGTTGGATTTTGGGAATTCTTCAAGAATGTTGAATTATTGAATAAATAGGATAATTTCCCTACTTTGGGCATGCATTGATGTCATTGTACCGTATTTGGCTAGTTGCGAGTCCTCGGGTGTAGAGTTCGGAGTTCGGGTGCATCCTTGGTCCGAGGGGTAGATTCGACACGAGGTGAGTCTCCTTTCTAACCTTGTAAGAGGGAATTGTCCCCATAGGTGTATATATGATGTGTGTAATTATTTTGGGGGCTACGTGCGTACAAAGTGACGAGAGTCCGTACGTGGCGACTATCATGCTATGTCGGGTAGTTTTAGGGCTCACACGCATGTCTCTATGTGCCTTATATGTATCTTTGGGTGTTTTTTGAGTTTCCTGATGCTTTTAAATTGATATGGAAATGTGGAAAGTTGCACTTGAACTCCCAGTTAATCAATCCCAATTAAAGGTATAGCCCCACTAAGTTATTGAGATGTCAGTATATACATATGTACGTATGAGAGTCAGCACTCGAATCGCAGATATGATTCGCGATCGAGGGAAGCTTTATGATAAATCGGTATAAGTGTGTCAGCACTCGAATCGCATGTATGATTCGCGATCGTGGGGAACTTTATGGTAGTTATACATAAGTGTGTCAGCACTCGAATCGCAGGTATGATTCGCGATCGAGGGAAGCTTTATGATAAATCGGTATAAGTGTGTCAGCACTCGAATCGCAGGTATGATTCGCGATCGAGGGAAGCTTTATGGTAATTGTATATAAACGTGTCAACACCCGAGTCGCATGTATGATTCGCGAGCGGGGGAAGCTTTACATCCATTCATTGTCTAGATATTTCCTTATGACTCCGACCGGTTGTCTTTCCCTTGTGTGCGCTTGGCTATTTGGTACCATTTCCATTGATATTGACTTGACAGATATTTGGGGGAAAAAGGAAAGTGTACATTGTTTCTTATTATCAGTAGTTTCCTGGATTTCTGTATTTGATAGGTACCTGCTGCTTACTGTATCACATGTCTACTGCATTCCGTTATATCCTGTTTGCATTATTACTGGTGGACCTTAGTGAGTGTCATGTCGACCTCTCGTCACTACCTCTTCGAGGTTAGGCGGGATACTCACTGGGTACATATATATTTATATACTCATGCTGCACTTCTGTACATAATTGTACATGTTTTGAGGCTGGTGTTTCTGGTTATCCGACTGGAGCTTGACTTATATTCTGGACCTGACTCCACGGTGAGCTACACCCCTTGACGATTCTCAGCAGCGCTATGGAGTTATCTTTTATTTATTTATGTCTACTTCTCTCAGACAGCAGTACAATTTGTATCATCTTTTGTATATTCTACTAGTTCGCCTGTTGACCTGTGACACTAGTTCCTGGGACACACATAGTAGACTCATTATTGGGACTATATATATAGATATTGGATCACGATCACTCTCGTTGTATTTATTTAAGTTGATAAATGTTCCCGCTATTATTTAAATGATTTAAGCTTAAAACGTTGGGAAGTATGTGGGGTTGGTATGTTAATAAGGATAATCTCACTAGTAAACAACTGTTGGCTTGCCTGACTCCAGTGTTGGGCGCCATCACGAACCGTGTCGGATTTTGGGTCGTGACAATGCCGTTTTGGTGTACCAAAACAAATTGTATGTGAAAATGGCCCACAATTCATAGGCTCACAAATCACAGAATTATTCCAAAGCTGGAAAATCAAACAAATCACTTCTTCACCATATCATCCCGTGGCTAACGGGCAAGCTGAGTCAACAAATAAAATCATTGTTAACAATCTGAAGAAACGATTGGAAAATCTAAGGGAAATTGGCTTGAAGAACTACCGGCAGTATTATGGGCTTATAGAACTACTGCAAAGACAGCCATGGGAGAAACTCCATTCGCGTGTTTATGGCTCAGAAGCTATAATATCAGTGGAAATTGGTGAACCGAACATAAGATTCACAGCAACACAAAAGAAACAAACAATGATGAGTTGAGAACAAATCTGGATTTACTCGAGCATAGGAGAGAAGTTGCTTTAATACGCATGGCAGCTCAAAAGCAAATCATAGAGCGATATTACAACAGAAAAGCTCACCTCAGATATTTCCAAATTGGGAACTTTGTCCTTAAGAAAGTTTTTCAATCAACAAAGGAGGCTGGAGCAGGAAAATTAAATCCAAATTGGGAAGGACCCTACAAAGTGCGTGGTATTGCTGGAAAAGGTGCTTATGAGCTGGAAACCATGGATGACAGAATTTTACCAACAAGTTGGAATGCTGTTCACTTGAAGAAATATTACTTCTAAGGAAAAGGAATACCCACGGTCAGGTATCATTACGTTCAATTTTATTTAGTACATTTAAAATTATACTAACAATTTTAGATGATAGGCAAAAAGCTAACCCATAACCAAATGATGATATTAGACCTGAATAGACACGAGGAAAAAACTGAATTCCCGGTCCAGGGTTACAACTTTCTGATAGATGTTTCAAAGGGTTAAGCAGTAATCATCTAAACTATATACCTTCGAGTCACGTATGTTTTTAATTTTAAGGAAAAGGACCACAAGAAAGGAATAGTCAAGTGCTCGAGATTTCATTCTTCAAAGCTCAAACACTTGGGGGACTACAGTATGGAAGAGGCAAAGAAGACTATCAAAAGAGTCAAAGTTCAAGCCTGAAGATCCATTTTTCCTACAAGTCAAAAGTTATGAGTAAAAGCAAAGAGACAAAGACAAAATCACAAAGCCTGATTCAGAAACCTACAAAGAACATACTCGTGAATGTAAACGGATGTTTAGGTTAAAGGCAGAATTTAGTTACGGGTAGAAATTCATACCCCCGTGTTTATTCAAAACCTATTGTAAAAGAAAACAGTTACGAAAGATTCATAGACTATGCTCAAACACATGTAAAATGTTACAAAAGTTTGAATAATATGTGAATTCCTATCTCTCTTTTGTATGTTTACACCATTATGAAGTTGAGACGTCTTCTTCATTAAGTGTCGTTCATAAAAAGGCCCTCTTTTATAAATCGTGCTTATTTCAAAAAGACACGAAATACTGAAGTATTTTTTAATGCAAAATTAAATACCAAGGGGTAAAACAAAAACCCAAACGTAAAGCATGAAAACATTTAAGAGTAAAATGAAAACTCGAAAAAACACAAGTCATGCTAAGAAATGTAAATATTAATATTATATAATGGTAAAAACTAAGTATTAACTTAGTTTAAACCAAATGTTTTAATACAAAGTTGCCCTTAAGTTGTCATTGGGGACTTTCTAAACCAAACTTCACCCCAAATGGGACCGGGGGTAACCATCAATTGTTCCAAAAGAAAAAAAAAAGGGGTTGATAAACACTTTCACTAGACACTGGGGAAATTATCTTCATCAGTAGAAGGATCGGCTTGAGATGGCGAGGCTTGGGCAGCAGCTTCATCAGGCACGATCTCATAACCCATTGGAACTTCAACTTCAGGTGATGAAAAATTTTGACTTTGACAAGACTTTTCAATCGTCTCCTTGGTTTTGGCAATTTCAGCTTCTAAGTCAAAATTTTCTTGGCCCATTTCCATCAATGTGTCAAGCCGGGAATTCAAATAAGCCCAACTCAAATCAACAACTTCCTTATCCTCAAGAACCTCGTAATCTTTCTCCCATTGTTCAATATCGACTATCAACTCATCTCTTTCAACCGCGACGACATCATAAGAAGCCTGCAAAGGGGAAAGAGATCTTTCCAGAAATGGAATCTTGTTTAAAGATTCAAGGAGGTCCTCTTGGGTCTGAGTAAGTGATTGCAAAATTTCACCAGCATAAGCCTCCTTCTGGTCCAACAAAGCCTTCAAGCTTCTTGACTTGATGAAGCCTTCTCGATGGCCAATTCCGCTGCAATTACTCTGATTTGTTGCTCCAAGGTTCACTTCTCCTCCTCTACTGCCTCCATATCAAATTGAAGACTCTCAAATTTCTCCTTCCAGTTATCAGCCTCGATATGATAGTCATTCGCTAATTGCTCCGTATGAAGAAGAACCCCTAGAAGGTGTAGAACTTAAGCTTCTTAGTCTACCATCCCTCCTACTCCAGATTGGAGAAGAAGAAGGAGATAGTTCGTCTACAATGATAACCTTATTGGTTTCTTGATTTGAGGAAGAAATATTTACGTGAAAGAGGAATTTACTAGTAATGAAGGAAAGTTAGAGGTTTTTCGTGAAAGCAAAGGCAGGAAAAGGGGTATTTATTCTCAGAGGCAACCGTCAAAAAAATGGAAAAAAACACTGATGTGAAAGTCATAATTAGAACTGTCACTTCGTGACTGATGCAGCCGCAAAAATCCCTAAAAGGCGCTGATGAATTGCAGAATCAATCCGAGAACGCCACATGGCACTAGAATTAAATGGAAGTGACAAGCGACGCATACATTCAGAGATGGATGCAATGGTATGAGTGGAAAAAATTTCCGCCATAAATGAGTATCCACTTACCAAATATTTAGTTGATAAATAAATGGTAAGTGGGGGGGGGAGGGACTATATGTATTGGTAAAAAATAGACCTCACACGTGTAATATTTCTAATGACAAGGCAATCTACGTGGATCAATGGAAACATGAAAGCTGCTTAGAAGTTTAGAAAGAAGTACGGGACAAAGAGGAGCAAAATAGCATACACATGAGACAATTAGATGCGGGAGTTCCAGTCTAATTGAGGAGTTGAAGAGACACGGTCAGAATGAACCAAGGCAGAATAAAGGGCAGATTCAAAGATCTTAAATCAATGAGCTAAACGTTACATAATCTTCACGCAACAGTTATGATTACCAATTGTAACGTTACATTAATTATATTATTATTCATTAATGCTCGATCATTAAGAAGAGTAGACGTTATATTAAGAAATTCCCTATAAAAGGGAGTAAAATCTCACTTGTATAGACACGTTCGAACCACTACTGAAATATACTTACTTTTATGTGATCTTATTGCTTTCTTATTTACAAGTCTAATTCTTATTATTTGGTAATTAAAAGCCCGAGTACTTCTTAAAATAGTTTTGACTAAGAATCTAATTCTTTGGTTAAACAATATAACTCAGAATAAAAGGATATAACCGAAATTCTAGATATTAGCCTTATAATTATATTAGATTTAGAACATAATACTATACATTTGGGAATCCTACATGATTACCGTTAGGAATCCTATTAGTATAAATAATTTTGGACTGTTTAATTCATATAAAATTGAAAAAGTAAATATCGTTAGTCATGTAATCCTATTACTTTTATGATGTACATCTTAAAAATTCGTATTACTAATTTTATTCGAAAACGTGTTATAATGTTTTGAGAAAGTATTATAATGTCCAAATCCATTTAGAAAAAAGGAGAGCCTATTATATTATAAAAGCATAAATACATTATTAATATACCAAAATAGCCCTAAAATATTAAGCGGGAGAACTCATACGAAAAGGACATAACTGCAATAATATATTTTTGGACTACAATACATCTTTGCTAATTTTTAATATTTAAAATTAATAAAATTTTATCTATTAAATTCTTATTAAAAATATGTAGGAATGTTTTATAGAATCAATTTCATAAGAATCCTCCGTATTAGCAATACATTACCACTCCATAATGTCCAATACAAAAAAAAATAAAAGTAAAATTATATGGACCACGTAAAAAAATGGAATTGAGTAAAAGAAAATAGCCCCACGATAATATATTTTTATATTATATTTGAACTATTTTCCTACTCAAATAATTATTTTTATCAATTTTTCCAGTAATATTGAAAAATACTCAATTATTAAACAACAACTAAGAAAATATTTAGGAATATAAATGTATAAGAAAGAGGAAAAAAAGTGGTTGATAAGAGTTAGCACCACTAGTGATTCTACAAATATAAAGATTTAAAAGTGAAATGTCATACCAATCTTTTACTCTTTAAAAATAAAATTCGTAGTGGATAAAATTATAATTAAAATTAAATATCCAAAACAAGAGATGAATTAATATTAAGATCTGAATCAACATAGAATAAATTATTTCTTATGTTAAAACCAAATAATCAAATCTTTTTATTAAGTATTAGCAAGAGAATCCAATTCAATTATTTTTTAAAGTAAATTTTTTATTCAAGTTAAAAAAAAAAATCTTAGGATACATAAATTTATTCCATAGAAAGAGCTTTACAACACAAAGTAAAAAGGTTAGTATATTATTGAGAATCAAAATGTTATACAAGTGTCTGAGGAAACACAATCAAAGCTAATTCCTAATCAAGAACAAGCTTTCAAAACTATATTATAAAGAGTCGACTCTGATATAACGGGATTATTCTTTGTAGATGCCTCGGGCGGAATCGAAATAATATTTCATTGTCATACATTACTTGCAAATATAATATCAAGAGGCATGGCATTGTTAGCAATAATAGCAAGTGGTGTACCAACCACGATTTTATTGTGAGGCCACCCACTTTAGATTTGATATATCTCTTCAAACAACTTAAATAACCAACACAAATATATCAAAGCAGAAAAATGGTGCTAAATTTATACGGAAAGCAAAATTGATAATATATGATGAAGCACTTATAGCAAAGCGTCAAACGATTGAAATAATTGCCCGGAGTTCTTATTAATGAACCATTTGGTGAAAAATTAATGGTTTGAGAGGTGATTTATGTCAAGTACTATCAATAGTTCCAAAATCGACAAAAGTAGAGACTGTAAAAGCTAGCTTTCCAAAGTTATATTTCTGGACTCAAATGAAAAAGATTCAATAGACAAAAAAAAATATAAAGTTTAGAACAGATCTAGTATTCAGTGTCTTCTTACTTTGTGTCGGAAATGAATAAGAGCATCCAATAAAAGATAAATTGTTTTTTCTTGAACACTTAGTTATCAATCTCAATGGTAATAGTAGTGCATTTAATAAGAAAAATGTTTCTATCATTAGATTAAAACGCAATTGTGTAAAAATCACATAATAGAATTAAAAAGATATCTTAGCTAGCATAAATATATATGCTAATCAACTAAATAAAAGATTGGTTGCAAAATTTTATAATAAAAATAAAATATTTTTCAGTTTTTGGCTCAGCAGAAAATGATACCAATAATTACTACCAAAAAAAATACTTATATATTTTAATACCAAATGGTCTTCTACCATACATGTTTATTGTCAAGTTTATTATTACGTATGTTAGTGTCAGCGTATATATAATTATCATGACCCAAAATCTATTAAAGGTCGTGATGGCGCCGGACACCACTGTCAGGCAAGCCAACTATAATTACTTAATGTTTGCTCCCAATTTTAATATTTTAAAAAGTACATTTCCCTTTAAGTAGGCAGTAAAATGGAATTTACAGAGTATATAATAGTGTCTTACAACAATTCAATACAATACAACCCATAATCACCCAAAATTCGGTGTTACAAGTGCATGAGCATCAACTAGGATATAAATCAAATACAACATATGTTCGGAATACAAATTTTGGACAGGAAAGAAAAATATAAATACTCTGAAGGAGACTCTGCTAGCTGCGAGTCGTACTAGGGAGTGCAACATGCACTCACCTAAGTCTCCATATGGATACACACCTCTACTCTTGTAAGGCCGGTAGTCATAAATGCACCTGCACAAAACGTGCAGCAAGTGTAGTATGAGTACGTAAATCAACACGTACCTAGTAAGTATCCCACCTAACCCCGAGAAGTAGTGATGAGGGGTCGACTTTGACACTCACTATGGGCTAACATTTTGTTACCGATAGTTTAATTAAGCATGAATTATATGAAACAATGGGAGGCTCAATAATCGATAAGTAAGTAAATATTTTTTTTATTATTTAGAAAATTTCCATCTCTAGTTTCGTCATTTAACAATTTTATATTTCAAGCCAATGAAGCAACAACAAATATTATGGATTTCAAAGATGTAACATGCGCAAATAATGTCGAGGTCGTACGGCCCGCTCTAACACTTAAATATAAATTGTGCACTGCCGAGGGTCGAACGACACGAACCATAGATGCATCTATTTAATATGCCGAGGAATTCGGCCCACTCCACTAAAGATAAACACATTCAAACAACCAAATCAAGATTTTATTAAGGAGAAATTATCCAAGGAAATGCCAATTTTTCATATAACGGTCAAGGAAAACATAGTTTAACATTTTAAATATTTCTTTTCCAAATTCAATATTATTTATGCAATTTAAGTTAAGAATAAGGTTGCAAATATCGCAAGTATAACATGATTTTGGTCCTCGACTACCCGGACTTAAGCATAATAGTAGCTACTCAGGGACTCTCGTCACCTTGTGTGCACGTAGCCCCCACAAATAAAGCACATATTGAATTATTTTACCTATGGGGTTAATTTCCCTCTTACTAGGTTAGAAAGGAGACTCACCTCGCTCCGAAGTTCCATCACCGGCTCCCAAGCCTTTCCAATGACTTGAATCGATGCCCAATGCTCCAAAACTAGTCAATAAATGTGCAAATTCCTTATATATATACTCAAATACGCATTATAACCCTATTTACAACAATTCCCAACTCCGTTAGAAGAGTCGATAAAAATCACCCTCGGGCCCACGTGCCCGGATTCCGTAAACTTTCAAAGATTAACTTTACCCACAACCCCATGAACTAAAATATATAATTTATTTCTAATTCCATGCCCAAATTCGTGGTCAAAATTTAAAATACAAATTTCTAGATTTTCTACCAAAACTGCACAATCTCTACCAATTTCCATGTTTAAACCCTTATACAAACCATGTATTTAACTTATAATAAGAGGAAATCTCTTATCTTGTGTTGCCTGCTGAAAATCTCCCTTTGAAGCTCTCTGAAATCTCCCCAACCAAGTGGAAAAATGAGAGAAGAAGAGCCAAATCTCGCCCTTTAAACAATTTGCCCAGCGACCTTTCGCACCTGCGGTCACTTGATCGCTTCTGCGGTTCTGCAGGTGCGGCCACTCTACCACTTCTACGGTCCTCCTCTAGACCCCTCAAGTCCGCATCTGCAGCCCGCATCTGCTTCTGCGGCTCCACGTGCGCAGGTGTGGTCCCGCTTCTGCGGCTCCGCACCTGCGGCCCTAACCTCGCAGGTGCGGTTAAATCAGAAGACAGCTGCTTCAGCCTTCTTAAAATTCCAAATTCGATCCGTTAACCAACCGGAATCCAACCAGGCCTCCGGGACCCCGTCTAATCACACCCACCAGTTCCAAAACATAACACAGACCTGCTCGAGGCCTCAAATCACATCAAACAACACCGAAATCATGAATCCTATCCCAATTCAAGCTTTATGAACTTTAGAACTTCGAACTTCTTCATTCGGTGCCGAAACCTATCAAATCAGGTCCGATTGACCTCAAATTTCGTACACAAGTCACATTCGACATTACGGACCTACTCCAACTTCCAGAATCAGAATCCGACCCGGATATCAAAAGTCCACTTTCGGTCAAACTTCTCAAAAACCTTCAAATTTCTAACTTTCGCCAAATGACCCCAAAATGACCTACGGACCTCCAAATCTATTTCCGAACGCGCTTCCAATACCAGAATCACCATATGGAGCTATTCCCAAATGCGGAATCCCAAACGGACATCAATAACATCGAAATACACTTTAACCCAAATTTATAAATTTTTTTCAAAATGCGAACCTTCCACAATAGGCGCTGAAATGCTCCCGGTCCATCCAAACACCGATCAGAACATACGCCCAAGTCCATAATCATCATATGAACCTGTTGGAACCTTAAATTCCCGATTTCGAGGTCGTTTACTCAAAATCAACCCTTGGTCAGTTTCTTCCAACTTTAAGCTTCCGAAATGAGAATTCTCTTTCCAAATCCACTCCAAACTTCTCGAATTTCAATTCCGACCACGCTTACAAGTCATAATACCTGAAGTGAAGTTACTCATGGCCTCAAACCGCCGAACAACACGCTAGATCTCAAAACGACCGGTTGGGTCGTTACATTCTCTCCCATTTAAACATACTTTCGTTCTCGAACGTGCTAAGAACTGCTCGGATTTGTCCAAAATCATTGTTTAACACCTCGTGCACCTACCTGTGCTACCACAGCCCAGTTGAGCACATCAACTCAAGTAAACCTGCAATTTCTCCTTTTCATTTTCTCAAATAAGCTCTAGAGCCCAATTCCAATATCTGAAATCGTCTACCAGGTCTGTTTCCAACATACAAATGTCGTACCCATCACTACACGATGTGCCAATATATGATTGTAATACATGTTCTAAATCTACACCATTCACTGCTTAATTCACCTGACCATAATGCCACTCTCCGACAATAATAGTCATAATTTCCACGAACCTGATGCCCACAACACACCCATGACGCATATAAGTCTTATTCCAACTTTTGCAATATTGCCACGACGAAAGAGATCTGTAGAAATTCATAACCAACTGTCGAGTCAACAAATCATTGTGTCTCTCCTCTTAATAAGAACCATTACCTCATTATGAACCAAATAACGATATTTGCGCTCAAATATGCCGCACATAAATCCAACCGCACTGATCCTGGCTCCAATAATCTCGTCTCACCCAGTACATGCTACTCAGGCCATAAGACTCCTCAGACACTGCCAAAAAGTCTCATATAATGCCTCAATGTGCCAACAGGCTACAAAGTTGAATGTGATAGACAAGGGAACGAAATCGCTCAACCCACATAATTAATTTAAACAACCGAAAGGATATTATGAACCTTCCTCAGAAAACAAGCAGCAAAACACACAAAAATAGATAGGGGAAACTGTACTCAACATCACATTGTTGCGGCGTGAAACCCGATCCACACATGATACTATTGCGGCATGCAACCCGATCCAACCATGATACCCGTGGCGGCGTGCCACCTGATCCAAACAACATACCCGTGGCGGCGTGCCACCCGATCCACACATAATAATCCATAAGAAGATACTTACCGATGAGAATACTCATATCTACGAAATACCTGAATATCAACCGCGAGCACGCCACGTGCATAATATAAATCCTGGGGAGACAGATAGCGCCATACGCTACCAAAACTCGAGCTCGACTAAGGTGCGATATATGATCTAAATCTCGTGAGCCATCCTGCTCACATAACACCATCGCTACACGGAACCTCAACACATATGTAATTTATTAAGCCGTTCCACAATCACACGGCACAATGTAGTATTACATGAAATAGTCGACGATGAAATAAATCTACAGACCTCAAGCTGATTCTGATCATACTGCACTGGGCTAGTAACCTCTCAAGGACTCACAATAACCGTCTTTACCATGGCACACAAGAACACCGTCAAATACGGAACAACTTCCATAGCCCATCACCAAATGGACCGAGCGGCCTTAAGGCATAAATCCTCACATTAACGATAGTACCGCAATCTCCATACTTGGTTTTCAATCTATAATCACTTAAATGACTACCTATCACACTTATACCATCTTCCCGTGGGATACGCCCCCACGACCTTCTGCATCAGGTAACAATCTTCACACCCATACCACCGGCCATACTAATGCTGCAAAGCGAATCAAGGATCCGCAAATCAATACTCAAAGCCTCTTACACATGACACCTATCTCAGGTGACACTAAAGAAAATATCAACTTATTCTAACCATCTGAACCCTTTTTCCCTGCTCATCCGAGCTGGTGACATTCTCGTTAACACCAAACTGCAACCTTAATCCTCAACTTTTTCAAATTTCATGCCACTCACCGCACCTATTATACCAGTGCGCGAAAGAACAAGAATTCTATCATAACTCCTGAACCACTAATAGGATACACTTCATCATATAGAAACCTTTCACTTAACCCATTTCAGGAGAACCATTGCAACACGTGACTAAATTCCCATAACTGCGAAAAATACAAACTCCAAGTAGTGGTCTGCACCACCATAACGCTTTCGGGATCCATTTACACATAACCGGCCATAATAATCGAGCACCTCCTAGTAAATCAAATTTACGGCGATCGTCAAGCCTCGCACATACTTCCACAATTCACATGTATAACTTAACACGCTGAAAGAACTGATCATTTCCACCATCATGCCCATTCAGCCATCCCTACCTGATCCAACTTCTTCTAATTCACACTGGACTTTCCTTAGAAATATCAATAACTCCATTCAAAATATGACGAACTCAATCTGCACTCATCCTGAGTGACCCCATTTCACGAGTCCACATTGTCTCAAAACTCACGAACCATTTCAGACCCTCTTTGTGCGCATAATCGCGCCTCCAACTGGTACACCCAATTTGTTAACTCTTCTATGAATTTGAAGTTATTTTTTCCCATTCCTCCAATGATACACCGCAGGCCAAAGATAATATAGAACACTCCAAGCCCTTTTTCATAACCCGTTGCAAAAGCTCGATACTTAACCATACTATTGACTCGAATTACTTAGGCACCGAAATTAAAACTTGAAGCCACTAGGACCATTGTTGAGAGTCACCCACTCCAAATTGTCCCGAATATAATCAACTCCAAGGCTCTGCTAGCATATGAACACCCTTTTAGAGAAGCACCTGTCTGAATCACCTTCCTTGTAACTCACCTCTACACGAAGCATAAAGCCCGAGTCTTCCCGAAGCCTGAACATGAGCCTATAAGGCCAATTATAGCACACATTCCTCAAATCCTTTGCTCAAATTACCATTGATGTTCTCTTTCCTTAGTCGTAATAACCTATCAATATGTCAATAACTAGAAATCTCACAAGCAGAACCATACGATACAATCTTAAGCGATGGAGATCTCCCACTTATCTGGAAGCTACCATTGCATAACTCCGGAACCCATCAAGATTCCTTGTCCCCCATTGACATGATCCTGCACAATCAATTCGCCAAATTTCTCGAAACCTTTCTGTTAAACACTTCATGAACACTCTAAATCACTAGCTACATGCATACATTCGACCTCTTACCGGATAGCCAATACATGAGATATTCCTAAAGAAATAGGACGAGACTCTAAGGATGTGTGTTGATTATCGAGCATTGAACAAAGTGACGCTGAAGAATAAATACCTGGTTCCATTGGTGCAAGATTTGATGGATAGATTGAGCAAGGTGTGCTGGTTTACAAAGCTTGATTTACAGTCTGGTTATTGGCAGGTGCGGATAGCGGAAGGAGATGAGTCTAAAACAACTTGTGTCACAAGGTACGACTCATATGAATTTATGGTTACGCCATTTGGGTTGACGAATGCCCCTGCTACGTTCTGCAACCTAATGAACGATATTCTATATGAGTACCTAGATGATTTTGTCAATGTCTACTTAGACGACATAGTCATCTATAGTAGGAACTTGGATGATCATATGTCGCATTTGATTAAGGTGATGTCACGTTTGAGGGAGTACTAGCTCTATGTGAAGATGGAGAAATGTGAGTTTGCAAGATAGGAGATAAAGTTTCTTGGGCACTTGGTGAGCCAAAATCAGGTGTGAATGGACCCAAATAAAGTGGAGGTCATTGTGGAATGGCAGGCGCCAAAATCAGTGAAAGAGTTGAGGTCTTTCCTCGGGTTGGTAATTACTATCGGAAGTTCATTGCTGGTTACTCTAAGAAGGCTTCTCCTTTGACAAATTTGTTAAAGAAGAATGTTAGGTGGGAATGGTCTGAAAAATGCAGTGATGCGTTTGATGTGTTGAAAGAAGCTATTGCCTCGGAACCTATCTTGCGGTTTCCTGATTTTGAGTTGCCCTTTGATGTCCATACTGATGCTTCCGACAAAGCTGTTGGGGGTGTGCTGGTTCAAGAAGGATATCCTGTGGCCTTTAAAAGTAGAAAATTGAATGAAGCGGAGTAGAGGTATTTGGCTCATGAGAAAGTAATGGTTCTTGTTATTCATTGCTTGCAAATCTGGCGTGTTTACTTGCTGGGAACAAAATTCATCGTGAGGACGGACAATGTGCCTAATACCTTTTTCAAAACAAAGAAAAAGTTGAGTCCAAATATGATTTTGTGTGGGAGCACAAGCCGGGAAAACACTACCAAGTTGCGGATGCATTGATTCGGAAAGAAGTCTTTTCTGTTGTTTATTCCATTACGAGACTTGAGTCAGATTTTCTTGATAAGATCAAGTCAGCTACTGTAAATGATCCATTGTACATAAAAACAATGAATCATGTGAAAGAAGGCATAGTGAGGAGATACTGGATCAATGACGATCTTCTCCATTGCAAAGGAGGGAGAATCGTGGTACCACTTGGTGACGGGTTGCGTCGTGAGTTGCTGAAGAAGACGCATGATACACTTTGGGCTGGTCATCCAGGTATTGAGAGGATGATGGCGCTGTTGTCCCAATATTATTTCTGGCCAAAGATGGAGCACGATGTGGAAGCTTATGTGAAAAGCTGCCTTGTTTGTCAGCTTGATAAAACAGAACGGAGGAAAGAGGCAGGTTTGCTACAACCTCTGCCCATTCCAGAAGAAACATGGAAATCAGTTTCTATGGATTTTATCAGCGTATTTCCTAAGATTAATGGGTTGTCTTCAATCATGGTTGCGGTCGACAGGTTTTCAAAGTATGTTGTTTTTATTGCTGCCTCAACTGAATGTCCCTCACAGGTTGCTGCTAAATTATTCTTCAAGAACGTTGTCAAGTATTTCGGAATGCCAAAGGATGTGGTTAGTGACAGGGATGCACGGTTTACAGGCCGGTTCTGAACTTATTTGTTCAATCAGATGGGTACAAACTTGAAGTTCTCAACGGAAAATCATCCCTAAACTGATGGCCAAACTGAAAGAATCAATCATTTGCTTGAAGAATACTTGAGACATTTCGTGACTGCTAGTCAGCGAAACTGAGGAGATTTATTAGAGTGTGCACAATTTTCTTACAATTTGCACAAGTCTTCAACAACAGAGAAGAGTCCTTTCGAGATTGTGTTGGGAAAACAACCTAACCTACCAACGGCGATTGCGCAACAGAAAACTGGAGGGAAATGTCTAGCTGCCTATCGTTGTTGGGATAGACTAATCATGATGGAAGAAGCAACAGATAGCTTGAACAAGGCACAGAAATGAATGAAGAAGTACGCTGATCGGAACAGGCGTCCATTGGAGTTCAAAGTGGGCAACAAAGTGTTGTTGAAGCCTACTCCTCAAATCTGGAAAAAGATTGATAGCAGGGTAAGGCATAGATCATTGGTTTCAAGATATGATGGTCCCTTTGAAGTTATTGAAAAGTGGGTGAAGTTGCTTACCGTTTGAAGCTGCCAGAAAGGATGAAGATACACCCAACTTTCCATGTGAGTTTTTTGAGGCCTTATGTGGAAGATCCTGAAGATCCGGACAGGCATAAAATCAAGAGAGCTCCTCCTGAAGTGCGCACTCATATTGAGGATGAGATTAAAAATATTCTGGACCACCGGGTACTTTGGATACACAAAAAGAATAGGCAGACATAATTTTTGGAAGGGAAAGCCCGAGGCAGATGCAACTTGGGAGAAGGGTAATTCATTATGGAAATTCGAACATCAAATAGAGGACTACTTGAAATCATCCTCGACGAGGGCGTTGAGTTCAACCAGTGGGGTTATTTGTTAGCCCCTTTGGTGTTTTGGAATAAAACAGGTGCAACAAAGGGAGCTTTCGAAGGCTGAATTAGTCCCGCATCAAGTAAATCATTCAACTGTTTCATCAATTCAGCTAACTCTTTCGGCGCCATTATGTAAAGAGGTTGAGGAGGTGGCATTGAACCTGACATCAACTCAATTTTATGATCAATAGCCCTCCTTGGTGGCAAGTTTTTCAGCAATACAGGTAGCATCACATCAGCAAAGTCACTCAAGATCTGAGCGACACAGTACGGTACTTCAACCTACATATTGGGCTTCACTTCTACCATAGCAGCAAGGAAAGTATCATCTCCCCTTTTCAACCCTTTTCAACCATCATAGAAGAAATTAACGAAGCCCTCCGTTGAGTCTCTTCTTTTCCGTAAGGATGGACAACCTTTACAAAAATAAGAGCTGTTTCATTCATGATCATTACTCCGTCCAAATGGGGCATTGGAACGAAGCAATTCTTCCTCATGAAATTGATTCCAAGTATCACCTCGAAATCCTCTAAGGGAATCCAATCAGATTGACTTTCCCTTTCCAATTTCCAACATACATGAGGACATTATAAGCCATTCCCACAATGGCTTGTGCTTTGACATTCACTGTCTTCATATAGGAGGGACATTTGCTCACACTCAATCCATACTTATGCACTAAATTGGCCGAGACAAAGGTGTGAGCAGCGCCTGTATCGACCATAGCTATCACAGCCTTCTCTCCAATTTTCATTTCAGTGTGCATCAGAAAGGAATGAGAGTTCGTCTCATTGCTTATAGCATTTACCAATGAAATAACATTCAACAACTGTAAAGGATTTACCATGCAACCACCAACCTTCTCACATGAGATAACCCACCTGTGGAAACTCCATGTCGTCATCATCTAACGACGTTGTACTGGGTACAATTACTACGAAATCAGTAACCCATCCTCAACCCGTGCTTATTCATCAGTTGTACAAGCCCGTTCACTCCTCATGAACATCAACTAAAGGTGCGACAATACATTTCAATCCAAAGTCATGTCGTAACCTTCTTCATATCGAGCAACTCCTTGCCGTCTTATCCAACCCTTCCCAGCATAGCACTCAACATTCCAAATTAAGTCTGCAGACTTAGTCACTGTCCACCATGAATTCTGAATCACTCTAAACTTTTCCCAAGGCGTGTAGTCATCCTTCCACATAACCCATATGCTACACTACCACTCTCCCATTTTGGTCAAACTCACTCTTTTAAGCAACTACTCGACTTCTGCTCCTCACACTTGGCCTTCTAGCAGTTTATCCATCGCAAGACACCCCCCATATGTCTTCTTCAAACCAATCTAAGGGAGTCATAAACGTTTATGAGTTGACACCCTCTTCCGCTCTGAATCGGAGTAGGAGGGGTGGTAGACTGAGGAGTTTAAGCTCTACTCCTTCTAGAGGCTCTTCTTCTTCTCAGATTGTTTCTCCTCCTTCTGCTAGGTCTTTAGTCTACCCAAGAGCTAGGGTTTCCAAATCTCTCTCTAGGGGTAGAGAACATCACGAACCCCTACGCAAACCACAAGTTGATGAAATCATTCCTGCTGAGTTTACCTTCACCAGGGATAGTCAGGTTCTTGTAGACCAGTCGTTATCCCTTGATAGTGTTGATAGGTATCCCGTTCTTATTACTGAAGGTTTGATTCCCCTTGTTCGCAGGGGAATGTTCTTGGGAGTCTGATTTTCCCATTGTTATTCCGAATAGTAATCAAAGAATAGCGTCTTACAAGACGAGGCATTCTTTTGTTTACACTTACCCTTTTCCCCCTAGGGTTTAGACCTCCTATTGATCCAGTCATCATCGAATTTTGTTAGTTTTTCAACATTTTCTTAGGAAAAGTTGGTCCTCTTGTGTGGCGGGTTGTCGCGTGTCTTAGATGTTTAGCTTATTTAGCCTCGGTTCCTTTTTCCTTCAATCACCTCATTCATCTTTATTCTCCTACCTTATTTCATCAAGGGGTTTTCACTCTGGCTGCTAGGAGAAAAAGAGTGTTGGTAACCCCTGATGACGATAAGGATAAAGGTTGGTACCTTCGGTATGTTGTTGTGCCCACTGTTGGTTTAGTGGGCGAGGAAAATCTTCCCTTCCCTGAGAAATGGAATTGCACACGTGAGTACATTTTAGCTCACATCTGTTATTTTTCTTCTCTTTGCTTTAAGTGTTTTATTAACACCGTAGCTATTTTCTTCCTCTTTCAGCAATCATGGGTACTATTAAGAATGTCTCCGGTATCCGTGATTGGGTAGAAAAGCTGTTGTCGGTTGCTCCATTAGAGGAAAGATCTTGGAAGTACTTCTCCGTGAAGTACGGTTGGAAAGTGAAGACTCATGTTAAGTGAAACTTTTGTTTTCACTTCTTTTCCTTACTCGTGCTTATTTTTCTTCGTTTGTCTAACCTTTTTCCTTTTGACAGAGTTTTCTGATCGGGGGATGTCTGCTGCATCCATTCCGAAGATGTCCTTGGCTCAGGCCCAGGAGATTATTACTGGTTCCTCTTCTTCCAAGAGGAAATCTAGTGGGTCTAAGACCTTAGAAGAAGAAGAAGAATAAGAGGAGGGCATTCTGGTGCACAGGTCACGTAGAAGAAGAGTGGTCTCAGACGATGAGTCTACACCCGTGGCAGTGTCTTCCGTACCTGATGTCAGACCTTCTACCCCCGGGGATTCTTATACTTCTCTTGCTCATGATTCTGTGGATCATCTATTCCACGAAGTTTTTGGCCCTGCTATTAATGAGGCACCTTTCGCTGTTTTTGATCCCTCCTTTAGAGAAATCTCTTCATTCGTTCCGGCTATTTCCACTGCTCCTTTGGCCATTTCTGCTCCTGCTGCTGCCTTGCCCATGGCTTTCTCAGCTCCTCAAGTTTTTGTGCCTGAGACTTCTTCAGCTCCACATATTTCGTTGCCCGTGGCTCCTTCATCTCAGCCAGATTCTGTGCCTCCTGTTAGAGAAGTAGGGTCTTCCAACAGGGAGATGAGGCAAGTGCTAATTGAGGTTCCGGATGATGGGAGCCTTTTTAAGAAATCCGGCCAACCCGAAGTATGGCTGAAGCCTTTGATTGGCCCAACAGAGAGGACCAAGCTAGATAGTCACAGTTCTCTTACCTGGGCTAATGAGGTTGTGCATTCCTCCTTGAAGGTAACGTTCATTCTTTTGTATCTCATTCTTATGCATGTAATTACCGTATCTAATTGATTTTGTTTTTGTAGATCAATCTCATAGGCACAGAACTCATGAAGAGGATTTCTAACATGGAGAAAGAGCTAAAGGAGTGGCATGCTGAAGCAGGGAATTGGAAGGGGAAATATGAAAGCCTGAGGCTCGACATGGAAGCCTTAGAAGAAGAAAAGAATACCTTGGAGCGGCAGATGAGAGTTGTGGCTGCGGAGTTGGCAGTAGAGAAGGCTTCTTCCAACCAAGCGGACAAAGACAAGAGAATTCTTGAGTGTTCTTTTGTTGAGCAATTATCCCGTGCCTCGGAAGAAGTTAGGAGCTTGAAAGCCTTACTAGAGCAGAAGGATGAATACTCAGGCAAGCTTGTGCAGTCACTTACCCGGACTCAGGAGGATCTTCGCATTTCTTTAGACAAAACCCAATCTTTGGAGGAGTCAATTGTTCCTTTGAGGGCTGCCCATGAAGCTGCTGAAGTTGAGAAGGGTGGGTTAAGAGCTGAGCTTCAGATATGGGAGAGAGATTATGAAAGTCTCAAAGAGGCGGCAGCTGTCTATGATAGTTGGGCGTACATAAATTCTCGCCTCTATACATTGACGGACATGAGTCGGGGAGATTTCGACCTTAATGCTGAAATTGTTAAGATCAAGGAAGCCATGGAAAAGGATCAACAAGGTTTGGATCTTTCCCTACCTGAAGGTGAGACTCCTGCTGTCCAAGCCTCTTCGTCCCAAGCTGCTCTTACTCCTTCTGCTGATGAAGAAGTCAATCCGCCTTCTCAAGAAGATTAAGATGTTGATTCACCCCTTTTTTTTATCTTTGTCTCAATTGGTGGTTACCCCCAGTCCCATCGGGTTAAATTTGGATCTCTCTAAAGTCCCCAAATGACAACTTCGGGGCACCTCAATGTATATAAAAAATCTATACGGCTAAGTATAAGTTAATATTTAGTTTTTACTTTGCCGTTTTAATATATTAATGCAAGTATGACTTTTGTTTTCTGTTGAGTTTATGTTCTACTCTTTAAGTCTTTTGCATGCTTTATTTTTCGAGGTTTTAGTTTTACCTCTAAGTTTTGCATATAGAATGCTTTAGATTACTCGCATCTTTTCGTAAAAGGCACGGTGTCATATAAAATATGTGCCTTTTTGTAGTAGGCATAATTTGTGAAAGAGGGCCCTTTCTGATCGACACTTAATGAAGAAGACGTCTCAACTTCATAAAGGTGTAATCATGCAATAGAGTGATAGGAATTTTTCATGTGTTTAAGAATGTTTCTGAGGAAAGTTTTTTTTTGTTTGGACTTTCACAACATTTTGCATGTGTTTGATTATCGTCTAAAACTCATGTTGCAACTGTTTTCTTTTAACAGATTTGATATACACTTGTATTTCGTAACTGTTTTCTGTATGTAACAGCTTTTTCGAGTTAATACAAGAGGGAAACTATTTTTCGTTTGTAACAGTTTTATTCAAATTGGGGTTTTCACCCGTAACTGTTTTTGTTGACAACATCTTTCAATAAGCACGAGGGAAATGCTCTTACATCCGTAACTGTTTTACAGTTTTTTGAACAAGTAAAAGGATTTTGATCTTTCATCTGTAACTGTTTTATTTGATAACAGTTTTCTATATGAGTACAAAGATTTCGTAACTGTTTTTAGTTACAACAGTTTTGAATGAATACAATGATGATGATCTTTTATCCATAACTGTTTTGAATAAGTACAAAGATGTGAATTTCTTCCTCGTAGCTAAATATCTTTCCTTTTAACTTGAACATGTTCGAAGGTTTTTGGGATTAGGCTTTGTGTTCGAGTCTTTGGCTCTTTCAATTTTGCTCGTATCACTTGGCTTGCTGTATAGATGGATCTTCAGGCTCGAGCTTTGACTTTTTGATAGTCTTTTTTGCTTCGTTTTTTCCTTCCATACTGTATAGTCCCCCAAGTGTTTGAGCTTTGAAGAATGAAATCTCGAGCACTTGACTATTCCTTCCTTGTGGTCCTTTTCCTGAAAAGGAAAAACATACGGGACTCGAAGGTATATAATTTTTAGAGGATGACTGCTTAATCCTTTAAAACGTCCATCAGAAAGTTTAACCCTAGACGGGGAATTTAGTTATTTCCTCGCGTCTTTGCAGGTCTAATATCATCATCTGGTGATGGGTTAGCTTTATGCCTATCATCTAAAAAGGTTAGCAAAATTTCAAATGTTCAAAATAAAATCGAACGTGTGATACCTGACCGGGGGTACTTCTTTTCCTTAAAAGTAGTACTTATTCAAGTGAATGGCATTCCAACTTGTTGGTAGGATTCTTTCGTCCATAACTTCCAACTCGTAGGCGCCCTTCCCAACCATGCCTCGGATTTTGTAGGGTCCTTCCCAGTTTGGATTTGGCTTTCCTGCACCTGCTTCTTTCGTTTACTGAAAGACTTTTTTGAGGACGAAGTCCCCAATCTTGAAGTACTTGAGATGAGATTTACAGTTGTAATAACACTCTATGATTTGTTTTTGAGTTGCCATTCGTATCAGTGCTTCTTCTCTCCGTGGTTCGAGCAGGTCCAGATTGGTCTTCAATTCATCGTCGTTTAATTCCTCCATGGATGTTGTTAACCTTAATCTTGGTTCGCCAATCTCTACAGGTATTAAGGCTTCTGAGCCATAGACAAGCATGAACAGACTTTCTCCCGTGGCTGTTTTTGAAGTTGTCATGTATGCTCATAGTACCGCTAGTAACTCATCAGGCCAGTTTCCTTTGGCTCTATCTAGTCGCTTCTTCACATTGTTGATGATGACTTAATTCGTTGACTCAGCCTGAACGTTAGCCACGGGATGGTATGGCATTGAAGTAATCCGTTTAATTTGCTAGCTTTCAAAGAATTCTGTGATTTGGGAGCCTATGAATTGTGGGCCATTATCACACACGATCTCCTTCGGTATCCCAAAGCGGAATATTACGTTTCGCCATAAGAAACTTTTAATTTCCTTTTCTCTCACCTATTTGAACGCTTCTGCCTCTACCCATTTTGTAAAATAGTCGGTTAGCACGAGCAAAAATTGTACCTGTCCTTTAGCTGTGGGAAGAGGTCCCACTATGTCCATCCCCCATTTCATGAAGGGCCATGGGGATATTATGGGATGTAATAATTCCGCTGGTCGATGAATGTTATTGGAAAACCTTTGGCACCTGTCGCATTTGGATACGAAGTCCTCAGCCTCTTCTTCCATGTTAGGCCAATAATATCCAGGTCTGATTAAGGTTTTCACTAAGGATCTCGCCCCTGAGTGATTTCCACAGTGTCCTTCGTGGACTTCTTTCATCACAAACTCCGTTTGATTAGGTCCGAGGCATTTTTCTAGGGGCCCTCCGAACATTTTATGATATAACGAGTTGCAAATGAGGCAGTACCGTGCAGCTTTGCGGCGAAGTGCTTGAGCTGTTTTCTTGTTTTCAGGTACGGTTCCATTCTATAAAAAAATTAGGATTTCGTTTCTCCAATCCTAGGTTGAAATGTTGAAAGTTACCTCATTTTTGTCCTGGTCGATCTTTGAATGGAATATATGAACGACAATTGCATTGTCCTTGTTTGTTACTTTCGTGACTGCTGCGAGGTTAGCTAATGCATCTGCTTCAGCATTTTCCTCTCTAGGTATTTGTACTACATTCCATGTTTTGAATTGTCTCACGAGCTCTCATGCCTTTTCCAAATATTGTAGCATTCGAGTCTCTCGAGCGATGTAAGTCCCCTGCATCTGATTTACTGCTAGTTGGGAATCGCTTTTGATCACTATTTGCTCGATTGAAAGCTCTCGTGCAAGTTCTAATCCTGCAATAACAACTTCGTACTCTGCCTCATTGTTAGTTATAGGATAACATTTGATAGCCTGCCGTGTCTTTTCACCCGTGGGTGATATTAAGACTATGCCTAAGCCGGCACCTTTTATATTGGAAGAACCATCGGTAAATAGGGTCCATAGACCCGGATTAACACTATTGAAGAGTTGTAACTCTTTCCCCACTTCAGGGACAATGCTATTACTAAAATCAGCGACAAAATCAGCTAAGATTTGAGACTTGATTACAGTCCTATGCCGATATTATTTCATGCTCACTTAATTCTATGGCCCACTAGGCTAATCTTCCTGATAGTTCTTGTTTATGTAGTATGTTTCTTAATGGATACGAGGTTACAACTTTGATTGGATGACATTGAAAGTATGACCTTAATTTTCTAGATACCATGATTAGAGCTAAGGCTAACTTTTCTAGACGTGGATATCTAGTTTCAGCATCCAGTAATGTCTTGCTTACATAATAAATAGGAGATTGTTTACCTTAATTTTCCCTTACCAATACTGCACTTACAGCAATTTCTGAGACAACAAGGTAGACGTATAGCCGCTCCCCCTCATTCGGCTTTGACAGCAACGGAGGTTTTGATAGGTAAGCCTTTAGGTACTTGAGAGCCTGTTGACATTCTTCAGTCCATTCGAACCGGTTTTGCTTTTTGAGAACAACAAAGAATTTGAAACTTTTCTCGGAAGATTTGGAAATAAATCTTCCTAAGGCCGCAATTCTTCCCGTTAGTCTTTGAACTTCTTTTTTATTTATAAGTACATCAGGTATTTATTCTATAGCCTTAATTTGATCAGGATTTACCTTTATTCCCCTGTTTGATACAGGGAAACCCAAGAATTTACCTGATTCCACGCCAAAAGCGTATTTTTTTGGATTAAGCTTTATATTATACCTGCGTAAAATGTCAAAGGTAATAGAGAGGTGCTGGAAATGGTTTTCCGCCCGTGTTGATTTTACCAGCATGTCATCAATGTAAATTTCCATTGTTTTCCTAAATGTTCCTGGAACATCTTGGTCACTAGCCTTTGATATGTGGCTCCAGCATTTTTTAAGCCAAAAGGCATGACTTTATAACAATAAGTCCCCGTGCTTGTAATAAAGGAGGTTTTTGCCTCGTCTGAGGGATCCATTCTAATCTGGTTATAACCAGAATACGCATCTAAAAAGCTTAACAATTCATGACCTGCGGTGGCATCAATCATTTGATCTATATGTGGTAATGGGAATGAATATTTGGGGCATTATTTATTTAAGTCAGTATAATCTACGCATACTATCTATTTTCCATTCTTTTTAGGTACTACCACAGTGTTAGCTAGCCAGTTAGGGTACGTTACCTCTCGTATTGAACCAATCTTTAAGAGTTTCCGTACCTCTTCGTCAATCACTTGGTTCTTGAATGGTCCTTGCTTTCTTTTCTTCTGTTTAACAGGTATGAAGGATGGATCTTCATTTAGTTTATGAGTCATCACCTCTAGTGGGATACCTATCATATCTAAATGGGACCACGCAAAGCAATCTGCGTTAGCCTTTAAATAATCAATTAACTTACCTCTTCGACCGGGACTCAGCCTCGTGCCTATGTACACTTTCTGTTCAGGCTTTCTTTCAGACAATGGAACAGCTTCGAGCTCTTCCGTAGTTGTTTTGATATGCTCGTTTTCCTCCGGTTCATGAATGACGTCCGGTCTAGAATCTACATCCATGTGGTCCAATGCCTCTTTCGTGGTGACTTGATTCACTTTCTCGTAACTATTTTCTTTCGTACCTGTTTCAGTAGTAATACCTTCTGTCCCTATTGGTGTAGTAATTTCTTCCATGCCTGTTTGGGTGGTGTCACCTGCTTGGGAGACTTCTTTATCCCTTGATTCTTTCACCTCTACTTTTTTGTTATAGTGTACCACAGAATTTATATTTCTCGCGGTTTGCTGATCGCCTCTAATTTGCTGAATCCCCTATTCTGAGGGGAATTTAATTACCTGATGTAAGGTGGAGGGTATTTCTTTCATATCGTGGATCCATGGCCTTCCCACGATTAAGTTATAATCCATGTCAGTATCGATGACTTGGAACCTGGTACGTTTGATCATTCCTTCAGCATAAGTGCTAAGTTTAATTTCTCCTTTTCAAACCCTGATATGGCTCGTGCCCTTGATATTACTTGATTCCCCAATAGCATTTCTTCCACGACTCTTAGCAAAATGATATTGACTGAACTACCTGGATCAATCAACACTCTTTTTACGTTAGTGTCATGAATAAGTAAAGATATTACTAGAGCATCGTTGTGAGGAAGCATTAATTCGCCTGTATCATCGAAGGTTATATCGTCTGCTTCCAGATTTTCACGAACCCATTTTCCGTGTGTAATTGTGAACTTCGTGGTCGTTTTGCAGACCACTCCATTTACTTCTTCACCTCTGTGTATCACGTTGACGGTTCATTTTGGAGATGGAGGTTTTGGGGGCTCCTACGTGTTCTTCATGTATGACTGTTAACCTTTTTCACTGAACAATTCTGTCAAATAGCCCTGTTTCAATAATTGTTCTACCTCACCTTGCAAAAATCTGCAATCTGCAGTTCTGTGTCCATGATCATTATGGAATTCACACAAGAGATCTGAATTCCTCTTAATCGGATTCGACCTCATCTCTTTGGGCCATCGAACCTTATCACCCAAATTTCCTAACTCTGAAATTAGTTCGTAGGTACTTACATTGAAGGTATGATCCCCAATTCACGCATTACCTCTAGGTCGTTGATCTTGATCCCTTCTGGATCTAGATGAGGACGAGCTTGCATCTCTGCTTGGTGGTCCATAATCTGACCTAGTGTTTTCGAACCTAGGACAAGTTTCACGTCCCGATGGTCCCAAGTAAGGATCGTACCTATTTTTACCTAATCTCATGTCTGATTCTGAACGTCTGGATCTGGTATAATCTTCCTCTTTCGAACGAGCAATAGTATCTTCTTCTATTCGAAGTTTAGTACTATACCTGTTGTAAACATCGTTCCACGTTGTAGTAGGGAATTCTCTCAAGCTTTCCTTGAGTCTTCTCGTGGATTCTGAGCTTTTGTCATTTAGATTACTTGCGAATGCCATGGCTGCCCAATTATCAGCACCCTTGGTAGTTGCATTCTTTCTCGTTGAAACCTGTCTACAAATTCACGAAGTAGTTCCGTGTCTCCTTGTTTTATTTTAAAGAAGTCCTCCATCATTTTCTCAACTTTTTGCGCACCGGAGTGTGACTTTATGAAAGAATCTGCAAGCTCAGCAAAAGAACCAATAGAGTTTTCAGGGAGAAGAGAATACCAGGTTAGCGCCCCTTTGGTAAGTGTTTCTCCAAATTTTTTAACTAGGACCGACTCAATTTCTTGTTTTGTTAAGTCGTTGCCCTTCACTCCGGTGGTAAAAGCAGTTACATGGTCGCGTGGGTCGGTTGTCCCGTCATATTTAGGTACGTCAGGCATTTTAAACTTCTTTGGAATGGGTACGGGTGCTGCGCTTGGTTTCCAAGGTTGTTGAGAATATCTATCAACGTCAATGCCTTTTATAATAGGTGGTACTCCAGGAATTTGTTCGATTCGATCGTTTTGTTCCTTCACCTATTTCTGCAAAGTTAGTAATAAAGTTTGTAATTCAGAGTTATTAGATATACTTGGTCTCGCTTCGAGAGATTCATTAGGAGTATCTCCCCTTCCTGAGTTTGCCAACCCAGATTGAGTATTTTCCATGGTGATGGTATTATTGGGGGGTGGTGTCGGTGGTGCATGTAACGCTGTCGGTAATCCCCTCGCAAATTCTTGCAAAGCTTGGCTCACATACTCTGCAATCATTGCTTTACCCGATCTTGTTCTGCCGTTTGATCATTATTATCATTGTTGTTACTGGATCTTTCTGGGTATTGTTCCCTCAAACTATGTGGGGTTCCTGAAGGCGATGGAGCTGGGGTTCCATTCCTTTGCTGGTTGTTGTTGTTGGAGTTCGACATAGTTCAGAGGATATCGCTTGAAAAGAAAACAAAGATTATCAGATTCGCGGTAACGGAACCAATTTGTTGAACCAAAGAATTGGATTCCTTGCCCAAAGCTATTTTAAGAAGAACACGTGTTTCTGATAACCAAAGAATAAGATTATAATTGTAGGCAAACTTGTAAATGGAAAGCAGTAAGATGCACAAAAAGTAAGTATATTGCAATAGTAGTTCGAATGTTTTTTCTCCCCCTTTACAGGTTATATTTTTCTCCTTTATATAGGGAATTTCCTAACATAACGTCTACCTTTTTTGGTGATTGAGCATTAATGACTAATAATGACTCTAATGTAATGTTACAATGAATCAACAGTAACTGTTGAGTGAATGTTGTGTAACGTATGAATCTCTAATTTGAAGATCTCTGAATCTGCCTTTTATTCTGTCCAAATACACTTTTTACCGTGTCTCTTCATCTTCTCAATCAGGTTAGACTTTTGTAGCTAATTAACCCATGGATGTGATTTGCCATGCCTCTTTGCCTCGTACCTCTTCTTAGAGTCCCGTCCAGTTGTCTTGTCTTCATTGCTCCACGTAGACTACTGAGTCATCAAGATTTATTACACGTGTGAAGCTCTCTTTTTACCAAAACAGTGACAAGTGCGTGCTCGGACTTATTTGTGGAAAGTTGGACCTTTAGGAATCTTAGGTCCTTATATTCACTGAGTATGAATTTGTTCTTGACATGATTGAGTTCCTAATTGCTAGTTTCATCTTTACTTGCCTAATTTAGAATTTCTTGCTTTTTGATTCACTCATATTGCCTATTTGACTCAAAATTGACTAAACTAAAGATTTCATCCCTTATACTATCATGCTATATCTTCATAACTGCTTATCTCCATTTGTAATTTTCATCACTGCTTATCGTGCCGTGTTTTCTATTGATATTGCACATGCGGCGTGACAAGGCGGGAATGTATATGTGGGTTGCGCGTGTAGCGAGACAAGGTGGGAACATTGTTGTGTGTATTGGTAAAAAATAGACTTCGCACATATAATATTTCTGATGATAAGGCAATCTACATGGATCAATGGAAACATGACATCTGGTCAGAAGTTTGGAAAGAAGTACGGGACAAAAGGAACGGAATAGCATACACGTGAGACAATTAGATGCGGGAGTTTCAGTCTAATTGAGGAGTTGAAGAGACACGATCAGAATGAACCAAGGCAGAATAAAGGGCAGATTCAAAGATCTTCAATCAATGAGATAAACATTACATAAACTTCACGCAACAGTTACGATTATCAATTGTAACGTTACATTAATTATATTATTAGTCATTAATGCTAAATCATTAAGAAGAGTAGACGTTATATTAAGAAATTCCCTATAAAAGGGAGTAAAATCTCACTTGTATAGACATGTTCGAACCACTACTGAAATATACTTACTTTTATGTGATCTTATTGATTTCTTATTTACAAGTCTAATTCTTATTATTCAGTTATCAGAATCCAGAGTACTTCTTAAAATAGCTTTGACTAAGAATCTAATTCTTTGGTTAAACAAATTGGTTTCATTACCGGGAATCTGATAATCTTTGTTTTTTCTCGAATAGCCTTTATTGAATCATGTCAAATACTAACGACAACAACCAACAAACAACTGGAACCTCAGTTCCATCGCCTCAGGGATCCCCACGAGGTTCAAGGGATAACTCCCCAGAAATATCTACAACTCACAACAATCAAATTGGAAACGAGCAAACATGAGAATAAGACCCTGTGAAGCAGATGGTTGGTGAATATGTGAGTGAAGCTCTTCAAACATTCATGAGGGGGCTACCAACTGTGTCACCTACGCCTCCTCCAAACAACACCGCGACTGTAGAAAATCCACAATCTGGACTAGCAAATTCAGGAAGTAGAGGCACTCTAAATGAATCACTTGAAGGAAGACCATGTATGTCTAATAATTCAGATTTACAATCTTTAAAACTAACCTTGCAGAAGCAGGTGAAGGAACAAAACGATCGCATCGAGAAAATTCCTGGAGTACCACTTGTCATTAAGGGTATTGATATTGATAAATACTCTCAACATCCCTGGAAGCCAAGTGCAGCACCTTTGTCGATTCCCAAGAAATTCAAATTGCCTGACATACCAAAGTACGATGGGACAACTGATCCACGTGATCATGTTACTGCTTTCACCACATGAGTAAAAGGCAACAACCTGACTAAGCAAGAAATTGAATCCGTGTTGGTCAAAAAGTTTGGAGAGACACTCACCAAAGGAGCATTAACATGGTATTCTCTCTTGCCCGAAAATTCTGTTGATTCTTTTGCTGAGCTTGCAGATTTGTTTATAAAAGCACATTCCAGTGCGCAAGAAGTGGAAAAGAGAATGGAAGACATATTCAATATAAAATAGGGAGTTACGGAGTTGCTTCGTGAATTCGTAGACAGGTTTCAACGTGGAAGGATGATTCTACCAAGAGTACCTGACAATTGGCAGCTATGGCTTTTGCAAGTAATTTGAACGATAAAAGCTCTGAAGCCACGAAGAGACTTAAAGAAAGCTTGAGAGAGTTCCCAGCTACGACATGGAATGATGTTTATAATAGGTACAATACCAAATTACGAATTGAAGAAGATACTATTTCAAATTGAAAAGCAGAAGACAGGATGAGTTCTAGACACTCCGAATAAGAAAGGAGAACTGGCCAAAACAAGTATGATACGTACATGGGACCTTCCGGATGAGAGGCTCGTTCCAAATCTAAAAACCCACAGTCTGATCACAGGCCGTCAAATAGAGATTTGAGCTCATCATCAAGCTCCAGAAAGGATCGAGATGAGATAAATAAAGGTAATACAAGAATTGGAGATTACAATTCAATGTAAGTACTTCCGACTTAATTACAGTATTAAGAAATATGGGTGATAAAGTTCGATGGCCTAAAGAAATGAGATCAAGTCCAAAAAGAAGGAACCCAGACTTCTGGTGTGAATTTCACAATGATCCTGGGCACAAAACATCAGACTGCAGGTTATTGCAAGGTGAGGTAGAACACTTATTAAAACAAGGTTATCTAACAGAACTGTTTAGTGAAAAATGTAAACATGCATATATGAAGAATAGGCAGGAGCCCCCAAAACCACCATCTCCGAAGAGAATTGTAAATGTGATAAATGGAGGAGAGGAGGTAAATGGCGTAACTTATACTTCAGCAAGAAAGATGGTGAAGTTCACAGTGAGCCACGGGAAACGGACTCGTGAGACTTTGGAGGCTGACAGCATCTCATTCGACGACTCAGATTGTAACGACCCGGTCGGTCGTTCCGTGTGATTAGCCCTGTTTCCCATGTTTCTGCTTTATCATATGTTTCTTAGCCTGTATATGTTGTGTTGGGTCGGTTGGTTCGGATTCGGAGTGGTCGTGGTGAGGACTGAGACACTTAGTCTCTTAAATTAGCTTAATAGTTGAAAAAGTCAACTAAGAGTTGACTTATTGGTAAATGACCTCGGAATGTGGATTTTATGGCTCGGATAGCTTCGTTAGGTGATTTGGGACTTAGGAGTGTGTTCGGAATGAAGTTTTGATATCCGGTGTAGAATTAGGCTTGAATTGGCGAAAGACAATTTTTGGTAATTTCTAGTCGGTAGTGGAAAATAGGCTATCGGGGTCGGAATGGGATTCCGACAGTTGGAGAAGATACGTAATGTCATTTTGGATATGTGTGCAAATTTTCAGGTCAATCGGATGTGTTTTGGTTGGTTTTGGCATCATTGGCGAAACTTAGAAGTTTTAAAGTTCATAGGCTTGAATTTGATGTGTTTTTGGTGTTTTTGGTATTTTTGCGTTGTTTTTGGTGTTTCGAAAGGCTCGACTAAGTTTGAATGATGTTATGGGGTGTGTTGGTATGTTTTGTTGGGGCTCCGAGGGGCTCGGGATTTATTTCGGATGGTTAGCGGAGGTTTGGACTTAGGGATTTGCAGCAAAATAGCTGCTGGTGTCATTCTTCTGGTTCCGCACCTGCGGATAGGGAGCCGCGAGTGCGATGGCCGCAGGTGCGAAGGTCCTTGCGCAGGTGCGAAAAGAGGCCAGGATGGAGGAATCCGCAGGTGCGAGGCATGGGCCGCAGGTGCGGAAAAGGACTCGCAGGTGCAAAGTTTGGACTATTAGTGGGATTTCGCAGGTGCGGGTCTGCAGGTGCGAGGAACGGTCCGCATGTGCGGATTAACTAGCCAGACAGTATAAATAGGAGCCCCCGCGAAATTTTGGCATTTCTTTCATCTTTGCATGCGGGTTGAGCTAGTTTTAGAGCTAATTGAAGGGGGAATTCGAGAATCGTCAGTGGAGGTAAATTCCCCTGATTATAAACTCATTTCTATGCTATTTTGTGACGGATTAGGCTTGGAATTTGTGGTTAAATGGCATAAATTGGGGGTTTAGAGCTTGAGAAATTGAGACTTGTAAATTAAGGAATTTAGGCATTGTTTGTGGTCGGATTGTGATGCATTTTATATGTGTAGACTCGGGAAGGGATAAGGATTCTTGTGACGTGATTTTTATCGAATTCCGAGACATGGGCCCGGGGCTCGGGTTTGGCCGAATTTTGAGAATTATGTATAAATTGATAGTTTTCGATTGGGTTTTGTTCCTTTAGCGTATATTGATGATGATAATCCGGTTTTTGTTAGATTCGGAGCAATCGGGAGCCAATTTGAGGGGAAAGAGCATCGCAGATTAGTATTGTGGCCCGGTAGAGGTAAGTAATGTCTATAAATCTTGTCCTGAGGGTATGAAACTGCGGACTTCATATTTCCCACTGTTTTTAGAATGGTGCACATATCGGATGACGAGTATGTGGCGCGCACTGATTTTTGGATTGGACTTGGTCCTCTCCGCGGCAACTATTGAGTTGCGTATTTTACTCTAAATCATATGTTAAATTGTGTTCTAAAAATTATTGCTATATTTGGGCTATAAGCCATGTTTGGGGCCTCGTGCCGACTTGTTTGGACCCCTCGGGGGCTTTTTACTACTATTTCCTCACTGTTGATTTACGATTTATACTCAGTCATATTGTGCTTAATTGTTTTCGAAACTCAGCCTTATTTACACTATTTTGAGATATAAAATGATGTTTTGGGT